>CM067499.1:6376398-6389139 GCA_034552555.1 Semaprochilodus insignis
ACGCTTCCATACACCTGCAGATTCAGCTACTTCCTTCACACTATGGTCTTTGACACGCCCAAATGCAGTCACTCCTTTTAGCCAATCATTAACATCTGCTTTGGAGCCATTTTCCACACATGGAACGAGACATTCCCTGCACTGTACCACCACTTCCCAATCTGTGGATCCCGTCACTCACACCCTGCAAGGATTTACAAACAGGGAGAGGCAGGGATCAGAAGATAAGCGAATGGACGAAATGCAGGCCAGTTATCAATCGATCAAAATCGAGCAGCTGAAGGTCTAAAATCCCGCTTGGAAACCTGATTAAGAAATACCCAAAAACCGAACCTGAGGAAAAACAACTTAACAAGCGACAGGTGTTGGGGGTAATGAGGGAGCGGAGCTGGAATGTTCCGAGCAGATCCAGGAGGGTAGTCCTGATATGTTCAGCTGCAGCACCCAAAGATCTACCCTGTTTATAGAAGCTCCTCAACAAGAGTCGCCTTCCAACGTTCACTGTGATACAGCCAAGCGAGTTCTCCCATTGGTTACGATTCCAGGGGCTGGACTGGAAACTTTCTAGCATTCTAGATTAACGACCAACATAATCAGGAAATCGTGCTTGTAAATACGAGTTCTAACCTAACCAGGTTCCAGTTAGTTGTTAGGAATGGAAAACAGCGGCAGCAGCTCTATACCAGCTCTAATGCTGATTAAGTCTCTTTGATAGGAGTAGGATGCAGTATGGGCGCCACCGAGGCAATGATGATAGGCCACATCACACTGGTGGAGCACTGGAACACTGATGAGCACTGGGTTGGGTTGCCAGGTAGTGCACTTATGCTATATATGCCTGTGTATTGTTCTCTCTAGGTAGCAGCACTGGCCCTTGTTCGGGCAGTGTCTGAGCTCAGGGTGAGTTCTAGACTCTAACCTTCTTATACTAGCTGGGAAACATGATCCGACGGAACACTAAGCACGGTTGTGAGTCGCTCTGGATAAGAGCGTCTGCTAAATGGCGTAAATGTAAATGTGGAGGAGACCCCGGAACTCACTGCGTAGAAGACCAAGACATACGACTCAAACGAAGAAGCTGCAGGTGGACTGACTACCCCAGAGTCCAGACCTCAACACCACTGAACGTGTCTGCGATTATTGACTGTTCCTACACTGCTGTGTTTGTTCATGCAGAAGCTTAAATAGCAGTTAAACAGATTCCGGCCGTGCCGTGAACTATGGCTGACACTGCTGCACGGGATAAATACTACATTCCTATATGCACCAACGATCAAATCAAACAGACTTACAGGAGCTTCCACTCGGTCGGGTTTACACATGCTCGGCTTCAGCTTGTCATGTCCCACTTTAATTGAGCTAACTCATATACAAGTGGGTGATACTGCCATGCCATATTTATGAGAGAGCGTGCGTTACGTTACCATCATAGTGGGAAGTCTGGAATTTCCAGTGAGCCCTGAATTTCTCGATTGGGATTGTAATTGTAAACTAGCCGTAGGTTGTTCTGCTTATGGTTCTGTTCCCAGAGCGTATGTCTTAATAAAAACATACCGCAGGCGTTTACTCAAGGCAAATTAAACGTCAGCAGTTTGATCCACCTGATCTCTTTGGAATCTTCTCCAACCGTTCCAGATGTAAACGTTGCATAAACAAAGAAAGGACATTGACACGGTTCCTCAGACAAGACTAAGAGTCATCAGCAAGTACAGTGCCTTGCGAAAGTATTCACCCCCCCTTGGCTTTTTACCTATTGTGTCACATTACAACCTGTATTTAAATGGTTTTTAATCTGAATTGTATGTGACGCATCTGCACAAAATAGTCTAAGTTGGTGACGTGAAATGAGAAAAATATCTATAAAACAACAATTTTGGAAATAAAAAACTGAAAATTGACATGTACATATGTATTCACCCCCCTTTACTATGAAGCCTGTAGAAAGTTCTGGTGCAACCCATTACCTTCAGAAGTCACATGCTTAGTGAAATGAAGTCCACCTGTGTGCAGTCTAAGTGTCACATGATCTGTCAGTATATACACACCTTTTCTGAAAGGCCCCAGAGGCTGCAACAGCATTAAGCAAGAGGCACCACGAACCAAACACCACCATGAAGACCAAGGAGATCTCCAAACAGGTCAGGGACAAAGTTGTTGAGAAGTACAAGTCAGAGTTGGGTTATAAACAATATCCAGATCTCTGATGATCCCCCGGAGCACCATCAAATCCATCATCATCAAATGGAAAGAACATGGTACCACAACAAACCTGCCTAGAGAGGGCCGCCCACCAAAACTCTCAGACCAGGCAAGGAGGGCATTCATCAGAGAGGCAGCACAGAGACCAAAGGTAGCCCTGAAGGAGCTGCAGAGGTCCCAAGCAGAGACTGGAGGATCTGTCCATGCGACCACAATAAGCTGTAGACTCCACAGAGCTGGGCTTTATGAAAGAGTGGCCAGATATAAGCCTTTACTTACAGACAAAAACAGGAAGACTCGTTTTGAGTTTGCCAAACGTGATGTGGGAGACTCCCCAAATGTATGGAGGAAGGTGCTCCGGTCAGATGAGACCAAAACTGAACTTTACAGCCACCAAGGAAAACGCTATGTCTGGCGCAAAGCCAACACATCTCATCACCCCAAGAACACCATCCCCACAGTGAAACATGGTGGTGGCAGCATCATGCTGGGGGGGATGTTGTTCAGCAGCAGGGATTGGGAAACTGGTCCGAGTCGAGGGGAAGATGGATGGTGCTAAATACAGGGATGTTCTTGAGCAAAACCGGTCCGTTTCAGTCTGTTGGTGATTTGAGACTGGGACGGACCTTCCAACAGGACAATGACCCAATGCATACTGCTAAAGCAACGCTCGAGTGGTTTAAGGAGAAACGTGTAAATGTGTTGGAATGGCCTAGTCACAGCCCAGACCTTAATCCAACTGAGAATCTGTGCTCAGACTTGAAGATGGAAACTAACTTGAAGGAGCTGGAGCAGTTTTGCCTTGAGGAATGGGCAAAAATCCCAGTGGCAAGATGTGGCAAGCTCATAGAGACTTATCCAAAGCTACTTGCAGCTGTAATTGCTGCAAAAGGTGGCCTTACAAAGTCCTGACTTCAGAGGGGTGAATAGTTATGCACACTGAAGTTTTCTGTTATTTTGTCCTGTTTGTTGTTTGCTTCACAATAAAAAAAATCAAATGTTCAAAGTTGTAGGTGAGTTCTGTAGATGAAATGATGCAAACCCTCAAATAATCCATTTAATTCCTGGTAGTGAGGTAGTGAAACACGAAAAATGACAAGGGGGGTGAATACTTTTGCAAGGCTCTGTACAACCCAGACTACATCAAATATGGATAAGATGAACTGCTGAATAAATAGATGACTTGTTGACATGGGGACTGATGTACAGAGCGAGCTTTTAGACAGAATTAAGGAAGAAAGGAACCCAGAAGGAGGTGTGGGACTGCAGGTCTGTTGGGAAGGAAGATAAAGGTGACCAGGATCAATAACTGATGATCAATTTAGACTGATATGATCAATATATACTGAGCTACACATACAGAAGTCTGTCTCTCAGTATGGCGTCGGGCCGCCGTGTTTGCTAACCCAACACGCCAGGGGTGGAGGTGGAGCGACACCAGGCCTTCTGGACATGTGAAGAGTGACAACAAACCGTTCATCTTGGCGCTGACCACGGTGCCTCCACACACGGATTCATTGGTCGTCTCCACCAAGACCAAAGCGGGACTCGTCACTGAAGATGACCTGCTGACATTCTGAGTCACTCCATGACAGTCTGGTACGACACCATTGCAGTCTTTGGTGACGGTGACGTGGTGTTAAGGACAGTCGTGGTAACGGTCTGTGTACATGTAGTCCTGCGTGGTGCAGCCGTCTGCCAATGGTGCTGCACTAACAGGATGACTCATGGAGGACATCACTGCTCGCTGGATGTCTGTAATCGTGGCTGTTGAGTCAGTCAGGTACAGAGATAAGGCCCGTCCCTGCTTACATCTAAACACAGACCTCATATCAATCCGGTTCTAAACACAGACCTCATATCACCCCTGTTCTAAACACAGAGCTCATATCACCCCTGTTCTAAACACAGAGCTCATATCAATCCGGTTCTAAACACAGAGCTCATATCACCCCTGTTCTAAACACAGAGCTCATATCACCCCTGTTCTAAACACAGAGCTCATATCACCCCTGTTCTATACACAGAGCTCATATCACCCCTGATCTAAACACAGAGCTCATATCACCCCTGTTCTATACACAGAGCTCATATCACCCCTGTTCTAAACACAGAGCTCATATCACCCCTGTTCTATACACAGAGCTCATATCACCCCTGTTCTATACACAGAGCTCATATCACCCCTGTTCTAAAGAGCTGTACTGGCTGTCTGTATCTATTAGAATAGACTTTAAAGTTCTGCTGCTGGTCTATAAGGCTCTGAATGATCTAGAACCTGCTTACATCACAGAACGTCTCTCTGTTAATGTTCCAGCTTGTGATCTTAGATCTACAGGTGCTGACCTTCTGCTAATACCTTCTGTAGAATACAGGACACATGGAGAGACTCTCTCAGTTACTCTGCTTCTAAACTGTGGAGCTCAGTTCAGCTTCTATTAGACAGTCGAGCTCAGAGCTCACTCTAATACACACCTGAACCCGCATCTCTTTAACTCAGCGTTTAGTTAAAACCACATTGACATGGTATTTATTTGTATGTATGTGTATCTGTGTATATATATGTAGGTATGTGCGTGTGTATATATGTACGTATGTGTGTATGTGTATGTATGCATGTGTGTGCATGTATATGTATGTGTATATGTACGTGTATGTGTGTGTGTGTGTGTGTGTTTATTTATTAGTAGTAGTACTTCCCCCCCCATTATTGATGTCAACTGTCTGTAAAGCACTTTGAGCTGCCAATGGTATGAAAGATGCTCTATAAATAAACATTATTATTATTATTATTATTATTATTATTATTATTATTAAAAGCCCAAAAGTTTGGGCCCCCTGCTGACGTGTGGCGTCTGCACACTCACACACACTCGGTGGTGTATTTGACTACTTTGTGTTTCCTGGTGCATGTTATTCCAGTATGCAAATCCTGTCAGTCTCCGTGAAGTAGAGGAGAACACCAGAGAGGTAGAGAGAGAGAGAGAGAGAGGGAAAGAGACAGAGGGAGAGCGCAATGGTTTATATAAAGCCCTAGCGAGGGGCAAGAGGGTGGTCCACTCTAGTTCTAATGAAATAAGTTCCATACACCCCGAGCTGGAGCAGAGCTGAGGTGGGTCATGGATCATCTCCTCCGGCGATGAGAGCAGAGGACCCAGGTGAGTGAAAGTCAGTGACCCTAAAACGGTAGTAGTCCAAAACTGCAGCTATGTATGCTTATAATAGGCTAATGCTGTAACGGATCACACGCCGTGTGGAGTCCATGCATGAATTAAGACGAGAGTAAGCAAAACTTGGCTACTGCATTAAGCCGATTAGCATCAGCAGATCTACGTACACATACTAAACGTGTCCTCAACTGTTAACTTATGAAAATGGACTGAAGCTTTGGGATGCAAACAGAGTGATCGAGAATGGTTTTGGTGTGAAATGGTGTTCAGATGTTCTTTACAGTGCTGGTGGTGGTGATGGGAACCAGGGGTCTCCATGTCTACAACACAGATATAGACATTTACACCTTTAGACATATAGACATTTTATTTACTATCTAAACCACCAGTGAACCTGAACACGGGTCTTCTGGGTTTATATATGGAATGTCGATAATGGGAAAATCAGGAAAACCTGGACATAATACGTTTTCTTTGTCCAGGAGAGAACCACTGGCCTCAGTATCCCCCATTAATCGGTGTGATGCTAGCCAGTGCAGGTGTTTGTTAGCTGTTAGCGCTATTACTCGTCTCCTGCAAGCCTGTTGAGCTGTCTAAGGAAGTCGCATTAGCAGCAGGATGCGGTTAATGGCAACACATGACTGGGAGGAAGCAAGCGCTAGCGTTCACCCTGGTAGCACTTGGATGTGACTAACTTTAGGAGAAAATAGAGAAACATACCAAAACAAACACAAATGGGAAGCATATAGTGGTTTAGGCATACAGTTAGCATCATGCTAAGTGGTGAATTGATAACCATTACTATCTATATTTGTTTCGTAGCTCCAGTGCTAATACGATAGCCTATCTCGGCTGGTCGTTTGAGACACGTATGGTTTTATATCAAGTAGAGAATCCCAAGACAATACAACGGTTTTATGGTAGCATGAAATTATGCTAATTTCCATCACGTATCTGAAAGTTCCTCTCTTCCTAGCTGTCCTGACTGTTCCGAGGCCATGTTCCAACCATCCCGGAACAAGTGCAGTCTGTTGGAGGTCTTTTAAATAGTAGAGCAAAATCCAAACCCTTTGTAAACCATCACTAAGACCATACAGAACGTGTCTTCATCAGCATTGCCTTGGCGCTCTGGCAGCTACACAGTGCACTGATAGTAAATAGGAGCAATTGTTGCTAACAGCTAATCCAGAGGCTTTCTAAAGTCCTGCTAGTAATGAAGTCTTAGTGCATCCATGCACATCTGCCAGCAAACAAGCCTTTTCGGTGCTGCTTTGCATGGGCTTGTACAGCTGCCCTTCTAAACTGCCATCTGGATTTACAAGGCAAATGTGTTGTTGACAACAGGAAGGTCCACCTACGACATGACCCTGACCTTCATCAACAACAACAGCACAATCATCTCAGATAGTACATGTTTGGTCTCTGAAGTTTGCTTCTTTAGTTTTGCACCAGAGCTATGAAGCTAATTGCTAAGCAAAGGTTAGCACAGCCAGCATTCCAGTTTGAAAGTGGCCGTTTGGCTATGCAGTATACTTTAGTCCGTCTGTGTTTATAGGTCACAGTGTGTTAGTGTCTATTAGAGATTACTGAACACCTCCACACAGTCTGAGGACTGAGTGATGATTTAGGCCTGCTGTTGGCACCATGCTAATCAGTGTGGTGTAATGCTGGGTTAGCTTGTCGCTAACAATAATTGCTTTCAAGGAGCCATCCGTGTGTTTTCCTACTCTAACATGTGGAACCAATAAGCTCCATCTTCATCCCAGTTAAGATGAACGCAGCTTAAGCTTCTATTACTTATTAGCAATATTAGCCTCTTTGCTCCAGTGAGTGAACTTCAGACCCCATACATGTCTTGGCTGATTTGGGGAAGAGAGATTTCTTGACTGAACGAATTCTAATGGACTTTATAAATAGTTGTCTGAAGTAGAAATACAAATGGATTCTCTTTGTTTGTTGGTGTTTGGTTGTTTAGGCTAACATCAAGGCTCCATCACAAATGCCCGGTGCCGTCCCTGCAGACCGTCCAGCATCAGATTACATCCTCTGACGTAACCCACCACAACTGCTCATGGATCCTCACCCCAAAGACCCGTATGCCCCCGATGACCCGCCAGTGGATGACGAGTCCTTCCCAGACCTGGAGTGCGCAGTGTGCTTCAGCCAGTTCAACAATGTCTTCAACACGCCCAAGATGCTAGAGTGCAAGCACACCTTCTGTCTGGAGTGCCTCGCCCGCATGAATGTCAAATCCTCTCAGCCCGAAACCATCCAGTGCCCGCTGTGCCGGGCGTACACCCCCTTACCCACCCTGGGCCTGCCCAAGCTGGCCACGGACCCTGCTGTGCTATCCTACCTACCTGAGGCCATGCAGCGTGTCTACAGCATCCGCTTCAACCGGGACCGGGGGAAGCTGCAGGTGAAGCGAGCCCCGAGTACATTGCCGCCCTGCCCGAGCGAATCCCGCCACAGTGTAGACCTTGGCATGCCTGCCGACAATGAGGACAGCGACAGGAGAAACGACAACGCTTCATTCTGCACCAGGCTGATGCGGATGCCTCTCTGCAAGGGGCTCTTCATGGCCTCCGGAGTGATTATAATGGTCTCACTCACCATTGGCATCGTCATCATCCTGACTAACAATAAGGGATGACATGGGAGTGTTGGGGGATTGGGGTGGGGGGCAATGAACAATGATAGGCGATGGAACTTTGATTCAGTTTTCTGAAGCAGTTATTTTCTATCCAATTTGATTCAGCAAATCATTGATTCACATGATACTTCATCATCAGCATCATCATCATCTTGTCGACAAGTGATACCTGGGAAACCTTCAGAGTTTGTGCTGTATAAACTGGACTTGGGAGGTCTACCAAAGACATGGGAGGTCTACCAAAGACATGGGAAGTCTACCAAAGACATGGGAGGTCTACCAAAGACATGGGAGGTCTACCAAACACATGGCAGGTCTACCAAAGACATGGGAGGTCTATCAAAGACATGGGAGGTCTACCAAACACATGGCAGGTCTACCAAAGACATGGGAGGTCTATCAAAAGACATGGGAAGTCTACCAAAGACATGGGAGGTCTACCAAACACATGGCAGGTCTACCAAAGACATGGGAGGTCTACCAAACACATGGGAGGTCTACTAAACACAACAAAGTAAACACTACAAAGCCTGATTCAGTTCAAGCAATTCTTTGGAACTGTCCATTTCGAAGAATCATTTATTCACCAGTTATCACCCGAGGTACTGATAGTGGTCGCCCTCAACATTGTCATCATCCTCCTACCAGACAGGAAGGGGCTAACAGAGACTTACAGCACAAACCCAAATATGGTCACCCAAGACTGTATGATGTATCACTGTTCCCATAGTTCAAGTGCAAAACTAAAGACGGCACCAAACTTGACTGTCTTGACTTACTGGCTACAACTGCATGCATCTTCATTGGTTCATTCATTCATCCCCTAAACCTCTAATCCTGGAGCCTATCCTAGCACTCAATGGGCAGAGGGCAGGAAACACCCACGACAGGCCGCCAGTCGATCGCAGGAAGACATCCACATTCCCTAACACATTCGCACCTAGGGGTGTGGAATTTAGCATCTCCAGTTCACCGGACTGCATGTCTTTGTACTGTGGGAGGACACCAGAGCACCTGGAGGAAACCTTGAGACACAGGGAGAACATGCAGACTCCCGGACACCCCAGCCGGGAATCAAACCCTTCGGCTGTGAGGCAACAGCGGTACCCACGGCACCATCATACTGCGTACATGTGATTCTATATAAGGTGATTCTGCTACTGCTGTGGACTGAACAGCGATATGTTCACCACATAGAAATGCTGTGTCGCCTGGAACAATGACAGGAACTGAACTTCAGGTTCTTGGACATCCCCGCTAGCCTACAAAAGTTGCACAACAGGAAGTGCAAACTTTCTAACGATTAGCAAACCTTTGTGTGGAGATATCCTGCAACTGTGTTGTAATTAAAGCAACAGTTTGGTGAAAGAACTGTATTTCCACATTCTACTTTCCTCTCACGCCAAACAAGGTCAATCAGTGAGGTCATGCTAAGGTTGGCTTCCTTAGTTTCAGCACTGGAGCTACGAGGCTTATGTATCCAGCAAGTAATGGCCCAACTATGGTTCCCAACCAGAAAATCCTGGCTCTACTCTCACTGGTCTAATACTCCATTCAAGTGGTGTCGGGAACTGGGATATACCGATTGTCCCAGCACTCGAATGGCTGGAAAAGTCATAATTACAACCGGTAAACTTGGAATTCTAGATGATACACAAGTTTATGAGTCTCCTTGCTTTCGTTTTCCGTGTGGTGGACGTATCTACAAACGTCTGAACAGAGTGAAGTCATATTTACTAGTTAACCATCCAGTATATACAACCGTCCAATGAACAACCAAATACAGCCTAACACTGGGACCCACGTAGGTTCTGGCCCAAATCCACATGCTGGATCTGTACTGACTTGGCCAGAATATAATTAAATATAATTTCATTATAGAGACGCGTGATTAGCCTGATTCCTTTATTCTGACACCCCACAGAACCACCCATACATAAGCTAAAGTAAGCTAAAGCAAAGAAGATGTGCCATCCTAATTCAAAAATTCTAAACTGAAAAGAATTCAGGTAATCAATTCTCAGAAACTCTATACTGAAATGTATAACAGTGGCTGACCTTGTCATAAAAGACATGTAAACCGAAGTCCTGGTACCTTTTACTTCAGAATGCAAGACCCAGAAACCAGCTAGCTAGTTAGCTCAACATCTTACACCAAACATTATTTGTTAGCTTTCTGGCTAATATTGCTAACTGAATCCGCATGCCTGCGCCATAACATGCCTGGAATCACATCAGAACTGCTAGATTAGCTTTGCTGTCAGCAAATTTTTCAAATTTTTGAAAATGCACAAAAATAAAATCTGAATGGAAATTTGGGGGAAAAAAACCCACTTCCAAATATCGTAAAAAAAAGTTTTTACTCTAGGACGAGGTGAAAAAGTTCTCTCCAAAGTATCTGAAAACGTATCTCCAAAGCTGAAACGTGAAATAGAATGATGGAAAAGGGTTTTTTGGTTAACGATGACGTATGAAGCCGACATGATTCTGATTCCACCTGATCTTATTGCTTGGTTTGTAGAATAAACCCAATGGTGAGCTACTGTTACACTACACTCCGCACAGTTCACTGGCTTGTATACCGCAGTGGTGATTCTCCTATCAGTAGACACGCATAGCCTGACATGACTGGCCCTACAGATGGTCTGATCGTGATGCACAGCTTTCCAAAGGTTGCGTTCCACATCCTGAAATGCCGAATCCAAAGTTTGTTTGGAAAATGGCTCCTAGAATTGTCTGGTTTCAGGCTAGAATGGCGATTTCCTCCCCTTTAGGTGCCATGAATCCCGGTTACATCTCCTAATCATAGAAGCCCATGTCATCTAAAGAGTCTTTGAGTAACTGTTGTGAACAGAAACAACTTAATTCACATTTATTCCTGCCCAAATTTCATAAATGCTGGATACATTTGCATGGACACGCAAGTTTCTGTTTCCTTCTCTTTCCTTGTGTGCTAAAGTTGGGCACAGTATTTCAGCTAGGCTAACAGTTAGCATAGCATTTTCCAGTTAACGTTAACAGTTCCAATTCACTTCCACAGCTTGCTAGCTAAACCAAATATAGAATTAACAGGCTTTCTGACAACTTTCACTCCATTATGACATTTAACTTGCCTGAAAGGGACAATTAGCAGTTTGGCTTGTATTTAAGTTGCCCAGATTTGAGCATATATCGATCCACCAGCACACCGCTAAGTGTTGGTCCTCTACTGTTGGTCAAGATCAATCTAGTTTTTAAGCTCCTCAAATAATAATAAATGCACATAAACTAAGACAAATAACTGGGAGACCACCAGCTTTGCCAACAGTGGGGTGCTATCCTCTTGCTATCAGGACCATTAGCGAAGGCTGGATTGATGGGGGACGTTTATATATCTCACCAGTTATAGCACAAACTCAGTCAGAGGGATCCAGCATGGATGTATGTCACTGGGTGGTGTATACACATGGACTAAAGCACAGCAGCACAGCTAAACCCAGCAGCTGTGTATAGATAAGAGTAAGTGATACAGGGTCAGAAACCACATAATCGGGTCACCTACAGTTTATTGAACAACTCATTTAGCTAGTTTCTATCACAAGCTGCATAGGCCTCGCAGCTCCAGTGCTAAAACACGATAAGCAAAACTTTAGACAACTAACGTGTCTTGGCTGGTCAGCTACACTTTGACCGATTACTTGCTAAAGTATCAACCTTAAAGCCTCAGAGAGAGGCCTGCAGCGTCCCTGCCACTTTCCGCCCGATGCAAATCCGGTTCTCGCTCCGGCCATGCAAATGCACGGTTACCTTTTTTTTACAGTACAGTTTGAGAGAGCTTGAGTTTCCAGCTGAATGCAAACACACACTGGCCTCCTCATATAGGACTAGCGATAACATTCAAATGCGGCAGGGAACTCGACTTGTGATGCCATGTTAGAAATGGCAGGATGCTAATCACCCAGCTACTGTGATGCTAATCAGCTGGCTTAGCGTGTTCACTCTGGAAAATATTCACTCTGTCTTATTGTTCACTGATGCTGTACCCTCAGATATGCACTTTAAGCGAACTGTTTTTTGTCTTATGACCTGTAACAATTTCTAATTTCAATGTAAACGTCTGTTAAAATGTTTATTAAAGTCAGCAATATTGTTTATGGCATCAGTTTCAGTCATTTTTCAGCACAGCACCTATTCCTCACAGTCATCATCTGCTTCGCCAGAGCCTTGTTTGAATTTTCCATTCCACCTTAAATGGTGCAGCAGCTATTCTGGTCGCTTAAAAGAATAGCCCAACAAAATGCATTTCAAAAATAAAACAGGTTTCAGTGGCTCTGTAGACCAAAATGCACGGCAACAGTAGTATATTAGCCCTAGCTGGGCTTCAGGTGTTCATCCAACACTGAGGCTTCTACTATATGGAAACGATCTGCACACTGAGGCCTACAGCGAGACCATTTGGGCCAACCCCAATAACTGAACAATTGCCACATTTGTTGTTACCATGCCTACTAACGTTGTGACGCGGTGCTGCGCTAGTCTCTCAGGTGAGATTTTCAAGTCTAAAGTTTAGTACCACCCTCTTCTAATAAAGTATCTTGAAGGTGAGAGCAAAAACTAAAACAGTTGCTGGATAATTTTAAAAACTAAAATAATTTTTAAAACTAAAACAGCTCCTGGATAATTGGGTAAAAAAATTATGACTTATAATTAGCTTATAGATTTATATATATATATATATAT
>CM067499.1:6389639-6408147 GCA_034552555.1 Semaprochilodus insignis
ACAGAGAAACAGATGGACTACAGTCTGGACCTGTACAACTACAGAGTGTCCTATATGGTCAGTGGAGCTGATAAACTGGACAGTGAGTGCAGATACAGAGAGCTGGTTTAATGTTATGGCTGATCACTAAAAAAGTAAGTATATTTTAATGTTTAAAAAGCTGTAAACTTTAGAAAGTCCCGTCTGTGATGTTCTGGGGGTGTTTAATTAGGTGGACGTGGGTTCTTTGGTTGAGGTGACAGTAAATGTGAACCACAGTGCCTACACTGAGCTGCCAGGTTTCCCCTACAGCTCATCTCTTACCGAAGAACACAGCTTTCCCGGAATACCCTGTATTCCAGTTCTGGTTTTCACAGGGCTGCAGATGTGACTGGTTGGCATGATGACCATTCAGGGGCATTCACACATCTGGACTAGCCCACACAATCCCCAGATTTGAATCCTCTTGGAAATCTGGGGGAACTACCTAGAACACCCAGTAACACTCCAGGGAAGGCATCTACCAAATCTGGACCACCTGACCAATTCTCTGATGTAACAGTGTCTGAACACTGATGTGGCCTACATATAGAACCTTGTCCAGTACATGCCCAATCCAGCTGTTACTGGTGCTGGTGGAGCTTTCCTATATTTCATAACTGCCAATCAGTAATAATCTGTACTGGAATCCAGCCAAGTAGCCCTCCTAACGGTGAAAATCAACTGTCCAGAAACACTGCTGACCTCTCTGGACTCCAGCTCATCTGAAATGGACTGATGGTCAGTGGAAACGTGTCCTGGGGTCTGAGGAGTCGACTTTCAGACTGTTTATAGGTATCAAGGATGTCAGGTCTCCAGGACCAAAGAAGAAAAGGACCATGCAGATTGTTACCAGTGTGAAGTTTAAAATCCAGTGTCTGTCATGGTGGGTGGGGGGTGTATTCCCAAAGGTCAATGAAGTTCATGAGGTACAACATCAAATACCATGTGTATGTACTGTTTTCAGCTGAATACACATCAGACAGCAGAATATGCTAATCACTGATTTCTGTTTGTATTAGCATTTCACCCCATGCCAGCTGTTTCAGAATTAGGCTAGTATTCCGGTGTGCCATAGACATGACCTCCTGTCAGGCAGTTTGAACTTTGACATTAAGAACTTCCTTTGTTTCCACTTGGCAGAAGATTCGTTGCCCAGCTCCACTGCAGCTCCACTTTCCTGCTCGGCATGGCACGGAGCAGCATTCTCCTTCCTGTGGGTTTAATGCTGTTTGGTAAGTTACCCAAGTGACGTAGTGAATTCCTGCTTGTGTGATGGGAGCTGGTCTGATGGGATCTCTGGGATCTTTTCCGAGGTTTATTAAAGCACCTTTTTAATGTGTTTCTCTCAGGACTCTTCTCCTTGTGTTCGTCCAGCATACCGAAGATCTTCGGGAGGGCGTATGAGCCTGTGACTCTCCCCTGCAACCAGACCTGCTCTGGCACGCTAACATGGACCAAGGTTCTGAAACAGGTTGACACTTTGGTGCGGTGTGACAGTAAATCCTGCCAGCCGAAAGCCGGGTTTGATCTCTCTTATGACGAATTCCTGAGAGGGAATCTCTCCCTGACTGTGCTGTCAGCTGATTATGAGGATCGAGGCTGGTACGTGTGCAGCTGTGATTCTAAGCCCATCTGTGACATCAGCCTTATTCTGTCACGTGAGTAGTTATATACCTATTTATACCTACGGTCTACACCTATACTGTCATATTAATGATACATTAAGGTTTTCGTGGTCATGTGTAAATTTGTTGATGGCTGATGATTTCAACTAAAAACGAGGGACTAAAGAAAGCTGAGTGAAACCATAGCCTCCGGCGGTCATGTGGGTGGGGGCGGGGGTTGGTGCGGAGCTGGGGTGGTACGGTGGTGCAGTGGGTGGCGCTGTTGCCTCATAGCAAATAGCAGATCTAGAAAGACCCTTTGTAGTTCCAACCTTCTTCCACTTGAGAACAATGGAGGCTACCATGTTCCCAGGGAAGCACTGCTGCAAATTGGTTCTTAACGTTGTTCTGATGAGACGGTGATCTGTGTATGTGAGGTGAGAGAACCCGGTTCACTGTGCATAATGTGTGCTGCTGCTCGTCTTTTCCCTTCATCCAGCTCAAGAGTTCTATCTGGAGATTGACCCTGGCCAGCCCATCAACCTGAACCTGCTCATCAGTGATAGAGTTGAAGTTACCTTCACTGGGCCAGATCAGAACCTCACGGTCTGCACAGTGGAGAACGACCAGGTAGACTGCAATGCACACTATACGGGGAGAGCAGCTCATTTAAACATACTGCAGCTGAAAGAGGGAACAATCTCAGATGAAGGATTGTACAGAGTCCGCGACATCAGGAACGATGAAGTCATTTCCATCACCGAAGTCCGTGTGAAAGGTAGGAGTGTCCTGCAGATCCTCACTAACTGACATAGGCTTGAGATTACATCATGAACATTCAAGCTAATCACTCAAGTCACTAGCATTAACTGGCTAGCTTGTTGCTAACAATGCCTGCATCCAAGTTTTTCCCACTTTGTGGCTCAAACAGGTGGAGGTCCAAACTGGCATCCGAGCCTGGACTTGACTTTGTGGACTGCAGCAATAGTTAACTAGCATATTAACTTTTGTGTTTATATAGCAGTTTTGTATATATGCGTTTATATACATAGAATCATCAGCTTACCAGCTTGGTTATCTCATGATAACAAATAAATACAAATCATTTAAACCCTATAAATAATCAGAACAATCTGTTCTGATGTTTTTTGAAAACACATCCTCATTTTAAAGTTGATGCTAGCAAGACATAGTTGGGTGTATAGGGTCATGTTTACCTTTGTACTGCTGATAACAGTCTGGATGGTGCCTGTCCTGTGAGGGTCTATGATTTCCCCCAAAAAAGAATTCCAGTTTCTGATTCCACAGGACACTTTCCCACTTCTGCTCAGTCCATCTTAAATGAGCTTGGGCCCAGAGAAGGTGGCAGTGCTGTTTCTGGATCTGGGTTCTCCTCCGCATGGTGGAGTTTAACTTGTGTTTGTGGAGCGGTGAGGAACTGTGTTACCAGACGGTGGTGTTGGGAAGTGTTCCTGATCCCAGCAGTGACTCCACTCCAGGAGCGCATGGTTTGTTTTTAATGTAGTCTGAGCCTGAGCATCACGACCATCCAGTACTGGTTCTGGTTCTTGTGTCTTGCATACAGAGGTTCTCTGAATCTGTTAATGATAGTACGTGGTGTAGATGATGATGATGATGATGATCATCATCATCATCTCCAGGTTCTTTGCTGTGGTCCGTGGAGGAACATTCTTCTTGAACTGCTGCACTTTTAGGTGGTGCAGTCTTTCACAGACTGGTGACTCCTCCCCCTCTTTATTTCTCATAGACTCCACCCCTCTGGGCGGGGCTTTACACCCAATCATGTTACTGACCTGTTACCAGTTCACCTGATTAGCTGGGAGATGTTCCTGCACTTTACCATCTTTTGTTGCTCCTGAACCAACTTTTTCAGAACTTAGTTTTAGGATTTGATATGTCGCTTTCTCACTACTAATTTAATTTAATTACTAATTTTTATTTAAATCAATGTAATTATCCATACAATAAGTGGTTTAAATGATTTGTACATCACTGCATTCTGTTTATATTTACATTTTGCACTGCGTAACAACCTTTTGTACACAGGGTTGTACTGCAGTAGACAAACGGAGATGCTAAACTAACCCGAGGATGCTAGAGAACTCTAGAGCAGGCATTACCGCACTTGCACTGTTCTTCAGGTTCAAATCTTGCATTTGTGATAATGTTGTGATGTTTTCATCAGGGGGTTCCGATGCACTGGATCAGTCCTCCGGAAGCGAAGGTACGTATCACAGTTCATGTTATAGAGGTGTTGCATTGTTAAGGGAATGCTCCAGTGTTCCATCGTGCACTTTTGGGCTGAAGGACGAGTCAGATAATAATCCAGGGTGTGTTATTATCTGAAATGGAATATGATATACAAAACTATGTTCTTATTATGGTATAATTACCTGTAAATACAGATCACTGTGTGTTCTGGTTATGTTAGAACGAGCTTCATATCTACATAGGAGCAGCTCGTCTTCCAGCAGAGACTCCCACCACCATGTTTCTACAGTAGCCCAGAACAGATACACCACACACGGGCTGTAGAGAGAGACTCTCACACTGTTACTCTGGAGCAGCAGCTTGTATCAGGTGGCGCTATAGCACCGACTGGAGGACGCAGAAAGAAGGAGAACCCTCGTTGGAATGGTTAATCGTGGTGTATATTTATGATTAGCTTCATATGGAAAACTTTATCCATTAGGATTATCACTGCTTATGAGCCTGAAACCAGCTTCTTATTCAGCAACTTCTCGTTCAGATTTTCCTCTAACTTAGTCCTGCAGTTTTCAAAACATCAACACCGTTTCAACTCCGGAATGTTCGGCGTCATAGGGAATGGTGTGCTTGTATACACCTTTTTGATCCGACGCCTTGTACTGCACTTCTACCCGATCGACAGACATTGTTTCACATACACTCAGGGCGGACCCCCAAGTACAAATTCAATGTTGGTCTGACTTGCACTCGTCTGTCTGTTTCCCTCCATCCCTCGTTCCCTCCATACAGGCCCATTCATTTCCCCCCCCTTTTAAACCGTATTTTACAAAAATATTAATAATCATTCAACACTGTATACAGGGAATTGTTTCTGCGACTGTACCTCCGAGTGTTTGTCTGACATTGTGTGTGCCTTTGTGTTGTAGAGTCCTGCCAAGCCCACAACACCGTTCTGCTGTGGATGGTTGCACTGCTGGCGACTGCGCTCGTAACTGTGCTGGTTGCCTCACTGGTAGTGAACTTACGGCTAAGGAAACAACTTAAGGAGGTCCAAAAAAACAGAACTGAAGGGAATGGGGGTGCTAACCACTGCCAGAACGGAAGAAACGACCATGTTCCAGATCCAGGAGAAGAGGACCTGTGCTTGGATGAGATTTCATCGCCAGGTTCTCCTTCTTAACTTTAATTTGCACCTTGTATCTACCTCCTTGTATCTACCTCCTTGTATCTACCTCCTTCATTTGGGAGCACTTCTGTTGGTCAAGTCATTATGAAATTTTCACACAGTGTAAAGAACAGCTGCAGTGATCAAAAAAAAAAAAAAACATCTGGAAAAATTTGATATTTTTTTGTCCCCTGTGACTGAACTGTACCTCACAGTGTGTAACACCTCCACCAGCACCAATTACAGCTGTGACTGGATTGGGCCTGTACTGGACAAGGTTCTGTATTTAGGCCACATCAGTGTTCAGACACTCTTCCATCAGAGAATTGGTCAGGTGGTCCAGATTTGGTGGATGCCTTCCCTGGAGTGTTACTGGGTGTTCCAGGTAGAGCCCACAGATTTCCAAGAGGATCCAAATCTGGGGGTTTTGTGGGCCAGTCCAGATGTGTGAATGCTTCTGAATGGTCATCATGCCACATTCACAGCCCTGTGAACACCAGAACTGTCATCTTGGAATACCGGGAATGTGGTGTTCTTCGGTAAGATGATGAGCTATAGGGGAAACCTGGCAGCTCAGTGTAGACACTGTGGTTCACGTGAACCGTCACCTCAACCACAGAACCCACTTCCACATAATTAAACCCCCCAGAACATCACAGAGGGGATTCTCCGTGGGGAGTTTTTGTTTGGGGGGCTTATCTTCCCACACTAACTACAAGTTTACAGCTTTTTTACATTAAAAATCGGGCATAACATTAAACCCACCTCCCATGTAGGACAGTCACATCTGAAGCCCTGTGAACATCAGAACTGCCATCTTGGAATACCGGGATAGGGATGTGGTGTTCCTCAGTAAGATGATGAGCTATAAGGGAAACCTGGTTGTCCAGCAGCTCAGTGTAGCATTTGCCTCTTAAAGACGCTCAGACTGTGTGCTGAAGCTCTAAACATGGACTGTTTGAACTTGTCAGTTCTTCCCAGGAGATACACTCTCAGGACACTTCCCACGCCAGCCACCAGAGTTCTGATGAGTTTTGTCCCTGCTCCCTTTCACCTAGCCCCTCCCATACCTGCTCCCCATCCCAGCCAATCACCGTTCCCTTTAAATAGCCTTCCTTTCCCTAGGTGTTTGTGGAGCATTAACTGCCAGACTGCTGATTGTCTTGGTGGTCTCAGTTCCTGTAAGAGTTGGTCTGCTTGACAGTCCTTGTGTTTTGGTTTTTGAGAAACTTGTGGGTGTTGTGATTTTTGGAATTTCTGTTTTGGTTTTTTGTCAACTTCTGGGCTTTGCACTTTTGGACCTTTTTGTGTTTTCATGTCTTTTGACATTTTTGATGTTTTTTGTTTAATAAATTCTACCTAAGTGGATCCCCTCTCTGTTTCTGAGCTCCCCTCATTACAGAACTGAATTTTAGATCATTCATTTTATGTTTGTTTATGACCTTGTCTGATGTTGGGAGCAGATAGATTTACAATTCTGCAGTCAAATCCTTTTATCTTTGGTGTGTGCCAAGCTTGGAACCATCTGAACTGATATGTGGTAGTTTTATGAAATATTAACAGGGTTTTTGGGCGAAGCTAACTCTCTGGCTTTAGGATATTAAAGTTGTAAGAACTTCGGACCTGTCTGGGAGGAGAGTCGAGGGGTTCTGGTGGTGTTCGTTTTGCTAGGCTAGCGGTGTTTTGTTTTTGAGAACACTGGACTGAGTTTGTGCTTAAACCAGCGGAGGTTTGAGCCTGTCAATCAGCGAGACTGGGGACGCTCATCGCGGGCAGAATCAACATAGACTGGTTTTCCAGAGCGGAGGATTACTCTCAAGGGGCAGGCAGGCAAATTCACGTCGGTCACTTCCGCTTTTCTTCCAGAGACTGCAACACAGCACTTCCAGTAGCTGCTCTTCTTCAACTAGTGCTTCCCTGCCAATCAGACCACATCCTTTCTTTTTTTTTGTGACTGTGAATTTCATGCAACCTGTTGAATTCAGGGGACTGTTCAGAGGTCTTTGGAAGTGCTGAGACTTGATATGTGTTGGAAAGGTCGGAAAGCAGTGATATTGAAACAATTTTTTTGTTGCACTTCTGAATAATTGTACAAGTCTGAGACCTCCAGTGAAAATCTTTCTGTTTTATAGAGGTATAAATGATAAATGAGTTTCAGTGAATTTCTGACATTTCAACATGAATTTCAGAATTTCTCAGTATTTGGTGGTGTGTCTCGCATTTGCTTGAGCTGTATGGAAGTTTGTGCTCTGATGACCAGACCAGATCCACCTACGAGTGGTATGAATATGAGCTGCACTGGAAGAAACTAACAGCTCAGTCTGACCTTTTAACCTTTCAACACAACAGTCCTATATACAGTATATATAATTATTATAATATAATAATACCATAAACCACATTAAAGAAACACCATATAGGACACTCTGTAGTTGTACAGGTCCAGACTGTAGTCCATCTGTTTCTCTGTATACTGTATTACCCTGTTCTTCAATGGTCAGGCCCCCCATAGGACCACCACAGAGCAGGTATGATGTGGGTGGTGGATCATTCTCAGCACTGCAGTGACACTGACGTGGTGGTGGTGTGTTAGTGTGTGTGGTGCTGGTGTGAGTGGATCAGACACAGCAGTGCTGCTTGATTCTCTAGATTCTCTTTTTTTCGACTTTCCTGATTTGCCCTTTTCGATCCACACCCCTGATCCCCTCTCACTTCTCTAGTCCAGTCCTGAAACGAAACGATAGAAAAGGAAAGTAGGACAGTCAGATCATCAGTACAGAAGGACAGAAGACCGAAGAGAGGAGAGGACTCAACATATCAGCAGGTAGGTCTCAAATACACACACATGATCATAATCAGGAAAGTACCTGTACAGGTGGGTTAACAAGTCTGAGACCACCAGTGAAGATGCTTCTGTACCACATTCTCTTCTAATTAAATACAGAGTTATAGATTACAGATTATAGAGTTATAGATTATAGGATTATAGATTATAGGATTATAGAGTTATAGATTATAGGATTATAGAGTTATAGATTATAGGATTAAAGAGTTATAGGTTATAGGATTACAAAGTTATAGATTATAGGATTATAGAGTTATAGATTATAGAGTTATAGATTATAGGATTATAGAGTTATAGATTATAGGATTATAGAGTTATAGATTACAGAAGTTATATATGATGTTATCGGTGTTACAGTGTATCCTCCTTTGCTGGACTCCACAGGTGTGTGGTCTGATGATCAGATCAGATCCACCTGAGAGCTGTACGAACACCAGCTTCACACAGTCTGACCTCACCATGATCACATACCTGCTTCAGTCTGAACACTGATGTAGAAACAGTGCAGGATCTTCAGAACTCAGAACTCACTGATTCAAACATCTCTAAATCCTGAAACTGACTCTTATTTCCAGCTCTGGGTGAGATGTAGTCACATGCCTCTCTCTGATTGGTTCCGGTTTCTCTTCTCTTTGTTTAAGTGGTGTTAACAGGCCAGGTACTGAACTGTAGAGCCGGGAGATCCTAATTCTGAGCTGTTAGTACAATCACACTTACACTAGTCGTGTGAGACTAATGAACCATCAGCCCACCACAGCTGCAGGGAGGCGAACCCAGCAGTGACGAGACCCCAGAGTGGGAGAACTCTGCTGACTCTGATAACATCACAGATTAAAACAGAAACTGCCGTTACACTGGAGGAACTTTCAGGGTGATGAAATGAGCCTGTTTCAGGAGCGCTGCCACAGCGATGGAGTTTCCCACAGAGTGACGTGCTGGGTACCGGGGCTCTCGTTCCTCACTAATATCTGAAATGTGTGTTTCATGTTATTCCATAGAGAGTCAGCAGATGGATCTGATTGAATATGTGCTGCTCGTTGGTCTGGTCTTTTTAGGTGAAGCTGAACTCTTCCGGTAACTGTTTCTCCTTCGACCTCCACTTTGATGATTTGGCTGATTTTTCACCCCCCTCTCAGACTTTGTGTCAGGACTAGTCTGTTAGTATTAGTAATGATCTATTAGGCCTACTAAATAACTCCCACGCTTGTCCTGAGGAATCAGTCAGGTTCACATCATCAGACTTCCTGGTGAAACTGGCCGATCAGTTTGCTGATAAAGCAGAGCAGTGGGCAGTCAGAAAGAGGAACCATCACCAGTGGTGTAACCCTCAGTTGGAAGAGGATCAGACTGGATCCAGCTCAGGTCTCCAACCCGGCCTGCTCCAGCTGAGGTCGTCTTTCCAGTTACCACAGACTGAAGTACCTTTGTACCATGAAGCTTCATCAGCTCATTTCTCTCCTTTTTCATCAGTACATTTATACATTAACAGGTTTCCCACCCGTCCTAAGCAGGCTTAGCGTAGACTAGACTATAGCATGTTTGAGCCTACAATTTTACAAAGAAGAGATCTTAAAAATACACCAATAGAAAAATCATAATTAACATTATGAGCTCAATAAGTCCCCTGTGACTGAAACGTACCTAATAGCGTGTAACACCTTCACTTCATCCAGCTACTTCCTTCACACTATGGTCTTTGCCACGCCCAAATGCAGTCACTCCTTTTAGCCAATAATTAACATCTGCTCTGGAGCCATTTTCCACACATGGAACAAGACATTCCCTGCACTGTACCACCTCTTCCCAATCTATGGATCCCGCTAGGTCTAAATTAGCATACTCACAGCCTGTTGTGAACATATCTGTCAGCTTCATGGCTCCAAAGCAGATGTTAATGATTGGCTAAAAGGAGTGACTGCATTTGGGCGTGCCAAAGACCATAGTGTGAAGGAAGTAGCTGAATCTGCAGGTGTATGGAAGCGTACGGTCATACGGGTCTACCAGCAGTGGATAAAATCCCAGTCTACAGGGAATTCTCATCGGAATTGTGCCAGGGAAGGCATCCACCAAATCTGGACCAACTGACCAATTCTTTGATGTAAGAGTGTCTGAACATTGATGTGGCTACATCCAGAAACTTGTCCAGTCCATGCCAAATCCAATCACAGCTGTTATTGGTGCTTGTGGAGGTGTTACGTGGTGTTGGGTACGGTTCAGTCACATGAAACTCATTTTTTGTCAGGTGAGCTCATCTCTTGCCTAAAGTGGCAGGTAATATCGGCTACATCAGGGTCCTTAGCAAACTCACTAACAGTCACCTGAATACACTTATATGCCAGTAGTTTGTTTTGTTGTAAGTTGTGTTCTGGATCACATGATATTTATGATCACTGATTCATATGGGAAAGCAGTTTGATCTGTGACTAACCAGGTAATAAATTCAGTTCTGTTAATAATACAGGCCTGATATAAACACAGAGGAACATACCAGACTGCTGTATTAATCTGTAGTAGGTCGCCGCTCCACTGGGTCCAACACGGCTACCTGTGGCTTCTGGCTACACGGTTCTACATCAGAGGGGAGAACACAAATGTGAGCTCCTGATGTAACAGAACTGGCAGTTAGAGTTCTCCTCCAAGCGTGTTGAGTCAGTGATGTTGGCTAAGTGGCTGTTTGAGAAGATGTGGAGGAGATTCAGAGGAGGCACATGCTCTCGTTCAGCCTATCAGCTTGGTGGCACCATGTGATCTAGGGAGACCTAGCTGTCTAGTGATGACCAAACTGTATAGATATTTAGATGAACATAAATCTGAAGTTGTGTTCTACCTGACTTCTGATGATGGACCAGTATTTTTACTCACTGTTTCTGTCCTACAGGTTCTAATCCAATGGAAGTGAAGGTGAAGCTCCATGAGTCTGCTATTCTCCCCTGCTATAGGACTTGTCCTGGTTTGGTGAGATGCACTCAGGAATCTGATCATAATCGGATCTAATCTACCTCTTTCCATCTAGTGCTATACCTGCTCTAATGTCGATTATGTAAATATGGATATTAGCTTATGTAAATCTAATAAATATTCTCTTTCAATCCTTGTTAATTCTATTTGAAGTCTATTCTAATTTCTGTGTAACATATGGAGGTTTATCTGCAGACATATATAATGCTCCTGTAATGTTGCAGTTTTTATTGCAGGATTTATTGATCTATCTGTCATCGGAGTTCTGCTATCTGATTATTCACATGGTCATGTAAACAGCATGCTCTGATTTCCT
Source organism: Semaprochilodus insignis (assembly GCA_034552555.1). Classification (NCBI taxonomy): domain Eukaryota; kingdom Metazoa; phylum Chordata; class Actinopteri; order Characiformes; family Prochilodontidae; genus Semaprochilodus; species Semaprochilodus insignis. The sequence continues at coordinate 6,400,778 of CM067499.1, forward strand.
AGACTGGATTACAGAGAGAGATTGGATTGGATTACACAGGAATCTGATGTAGAGATCTGGATTTTAGTAATCAGAATTCTCAGTACATGGATACGGGTTACCCTGGTTTCTTTAGGTTTTCTCAGGCATGTGCAGAAACAGCCCACGCTACCGGGAAGTAACCATGCAGCACTTAACATAACAACCACAAGATGGAGACAAAACACCTTTGATAGTGGAGCTGAAAGCAGCAACATGCTGGATGAAAGTATCTCGGCATGGAGCTGTAGAGGTTCCTAATGGTGTCCTGTGATAATCCATCCCATGCAGCTTGAATATCCTCACACAGTTCCTGCAGATGGTGCGGTAGGGGTGGAGGTGGAGGGACACCAGGCCTTCTGGATGTGTGACGCATGACAACAAACCGTTCATCTTGGCGCTCACCACAGTGGCTCTACACACGGATTCGTTGGTCGTCTCCACCAAGACAAAAGCGGGACCCTGAAGATGACCCGCTGCCATTCTGAGTCACTCCATGACAGTCTGGTACGACACCATTGCAGTCTTTGGTGACGGTGACGTGGTGTTAAGGACAGTCGTTGTAACGGTAACGAAGAACGTACTGTAGAACGTACTTGACTGCTGTATTAATTTGTAGTAGTTTCCCACCTCACTGGGTCCAACACGGCCACCCGTTATAAACTGGCTACACAGTTCTACATAAAAGGGAAGCATTCAAAATAGTGTTCTCCTCCAAGCATGTTCAGCCAGTCTTGTTGGGTTAGTGGTTGTTTGAGAAGATGTGGTAGAGCTTCAGAACTTCAGAACTACAGCTCGCCTTGTGATAATGGACCAGAAGCTCCACGAGTCTGCTATTCTCCCCTGCTCTGGGACTTGTCCTGGTTTGGTGAGATGGACTCTGGCACTTCATCCCTTCCATATCCTGGCTCTGTGTGATCAGACTTCATGCCTGTCAAAGGAGGGATTCCTGATCTCCCATGATCAGTACCTGATGGGGAATTTCTCCCTCAACATCACTGATGCTGATCTCAGTAAGAGGGCCGTGTACGCGTGTCTGTGTGATGATAAAGGCATCTGTACTGTGGATCTCCAGATTGAGAGTAAGTCTATTCATTAATTTTCCTCCTTCTCAGCTCTAATCAAGAACCTGCTAACTGGGTTTTTTCGGTGGTGATTGATAGTTTATGTGTATTTAGATGGACCCTCTTCAGTCCTACATCCTACATCTTTCAAACCAAGTACGTCACCGTCAGTCCACTTAGAGAAGACGTCTCCTTTAACTGATTAAAGTCTGCACCGGAGAACTGGGTGGGTGTGCATGTCCATACTGGTCAGTAAAGTGGATCAGCAGGTGGAGTTAAAGCTTCCAGTGGACTGCTGTGTTTCCTACCACTGAGTGTTTCCATGCACTCAGCAATCTGATCATAATCAGATCTAATCTACCTCATTCCATCTATCTGTCGTATATGCTTTCGTGAATATGGATATTAACTCATGTTATTTATTTATCCCTATTCTTAAATGTTCTAATTTCTGTATAATATGTGGAAGTTTATTTGCAAATATATGTCGTGCTACTTTAACGTTGGAATTTCCTCCAGGATTAATAATGCTCTATCTATCTATCTATCTATCTATCTATCTATCTATCTATCTATCTATCTATCTATCTAGGGGTGGAGGTGGAGTGACAGCAGGCCTTCTGGATGTTTGACAACAAACTGTTTATCCACACACTGATTCGTTGGTTGTCTCCACCAAGACAAAAGCTGGACTTGTCACTGAAGATGACCTGTGCAGCCGTCTGCCAATGGTGCTGCACTAACAGGATGACTCATGGAGGACACCACTGCTTCAGTGAAGGTGAAGCTCCATGACTCTGCTACTCTGCCCTGCTCTGAGAGATGTTCTGGTGTGGTCAGATGGACTGTGTACCATAAACCCACTGATGTTCTGGCTGAGTGTAATCAGACTTCCTGTAGATCAGTGAAGGAGGGATATCAGATGATCCATGATCAGTACCTGAAGGGAGATCTCTCTCTCCTGACTGTGATGGTGGAGACGTCTGTGATGTGCAGCTGAAGATTAAGCGTAAGTGTCCGTCTGTGTTCTCCTCTGATCGTTACTGATAGAGCTCCAGTGATTTACTGGATTTACAGGCTCCTGATTTCTCTCCTCAGACCTGAACTCCACAGTTCATATAAAGCCCAATGAGTCTCTGATCCTGGATCTGGACATATCAGATCTGGAGGTGGAGGTGATTTATCACACCACAAGTGCAGCTGGACCATCCAGTGGTCAGATCTGTACAGTGAATAGACGTTCACTACAGTGTAATGCTGGATGTGAAGTGTCGGCTGCTCTTGAGCTGAGAGGAGTGGATCTGCCTGATAGCGGAGTTTACACTGTCCGGGATGCCAGAACTGAGGAGGTCATTCAAGTGTACACAGTGAGCGTACGAGGTATGGATTCAATGTGATCACTACAGGTTGGGGATTTTTGGAGATTGAGTGTTGGGGTGTTCATGTTGGGCAGTGTCTGTCATTGGTGTGGACTTTAATAGTCAGTTCTAACTCATGTTACAGAATGTGTGTGATGTTGTTTTGTAGATGACGGGGGTCTGGGACTTGTGTCTAGAGAGTGGCTGTGGGGTCTGGTGACTGTACTAGGGGCGTTGCGGATTGGGAACGTGTGGCTGTGGACAGGAAAACGGCAGCTTCAGATGAAGGCAGAGTTGAACAGTGTTCCCGAGACGCACAGAAAAGCCCATCAGACATCCTTGGAAGCAAAAAGGAATTAAAGGAATCTAAGAAAACACTTTAATTAAGCCGATTATTTTTCCTCTGTTGAGATCTGCCTGCAGTTTGAACACACAGCCTGAGTGAATTAATATTTAGATTTATCTGGTGCTTACAGACAGCGAGCGTGTGATGATGCACCAGACACATCACCAGCTATATGTATATCTACACATTGGTAGTATCAGAGTGTTTATCATGACTTGTAAAAGCTAGCTTCAGTATGTGTGCAGCTCATTGTGAAGGTACCTACCTAGGGTCGGGGGGGGGGGGGGGGGTTCTCTGGTTGTAGCGCCTGTAGAAAGAGAAGAACACGGGGTAATTAGTATTGACTAGATGATTATGTAATGTTATGAGCTCATGTGAACATCTTTATAGTGATGTCAATGATAATGTTGGTACTGTGAATGAAACACCTACTGAGCACCGTAACAAAACCTGAGACTACTTTGGATTCTTACAAGCGTGTCTCTCAAGAATTCTTGTGGCAGTCTCACCCACGGACCACTCACGACCACATGACCACAGAGAGACATCAGATCAAACACATAATCAACAGTCTATATTCTAAGCATCTAAAAATTGCTGTTACACAGCGGTACCACTATAAAACGTGCGGTCGCTCAGTACAGCACCGTTAGAACCAGACAGCTGAGATGTATGAAGGCGAGAAAAACAAAACAGCAAACATAAAACATGTGGGTCATGCAAGGTTTTTGATATGTGGGCCACTTCTGGTTCACATGCAGTTTGCCACTAGGCAGCTCTGCTGTATCTGTGTCAGAAGTGGACCGGATCTGTTTTGGGACAGGTGGGCCAAATGTGTGTTTTATATATGTGGGCCAGCTTTGGCTCACTGCAGATTGCCAGTGCCGACAGTGGGCCAGCAGTGCAATACCTTTGCCAAATGTGGCCCACATACACATGCTATCTGGATGCTGCGCTCACATGTATGGAGGAGAGGTGAAGAAAGGTACGTCATGTCCTGAAGTTTCTCGCTGCAGTAGTTCTTCTACTTCACTTCATCATTTAGCGTGTATATGCAGATCACAGTTCCAGTCCGGCTAGAGGAGAAACACCTGTTACTGGTATGTGGTGTTCTACTTTCTAGAACCCAGTCTTAACTACTACTACAGACAGCTGAGTGGTGAGTTCTACTGAAGAACTGTTCAGAGTGAAGCAGGACAAATAAGCTTTTCAGTTCTACGGCTGTTTTGATCAGCTCAGAGATGCCAACTGACGTCCAGTCCCGATCAACAATACAAAGGAGCCTGCTCGCTCGCTCACTCACTCCTCTGCTATGAACTCAGAAAGACACAGGTCTGTAACTGTCTGTAACTAACACCTCCTATAAGTCCTGCATTCATATTGTATTGTACATGTATTTAGAAGATGTCATATGGCCTGAATAACACCTTATAACACCAGGCTCCATCTCACACGTCTGAGAGCGTTAATGAGGGAGTGTTAATAGGAGCGTTAAAGGGCTTCTCCTCATGTAGTAAACGATGGCTGAGAACCGCCCGCTTCTAAATGCACCAGCAGCACTTGCTCAGTTCACTCGCTGAGAGATTCTACTGTAGTGCTCACAGACCCACCGAGCAGAACAGAGGATAGTCTGTCATTGCTCGTGGGTTCTGAGCACACTGGATCTGAAAGGAGTCCAACCCGACAAACCGGAGACTTCTCTGTGTAACGGTGCAGGCGGAAGTTTGATAACGCTGCTATGTACAGCCGGATGTGACGACCCAGTGACTGTGAGATGGTCTAGTACACTCGGGACACTGTATAAAGCCAGAGTGTCTGATATCCGGTCTGGACCAGAGGAGGATGGGTTCCCCTTTTGAGTCTTGGTTCCTCTCGAGGTTTCTTCCTCCTGCTCTGAGGGAGTTTTTCCTTGCCACTGTCGCCTTTGGCTTGCTCACTGGGGGCTCGGACCGGGATGTTAGAACGTTAAGGTTCCTGATATTCTAAAGTGGTACGCTCTTAATTTAGACAGTGTTCTACGTGTACCTGTAATCACTAATTCTAGTACCTTATATCATCAGTACTATACGGTGTTATGTAGGCCATAAAACACCATCTATATGCAGCTATAAAGCGTTATGTATGCAGGACTCATAGGACGTCTTTCAAAATAGACCAATAAACAACAACAACATAAACCTGTGTTTGTTTACGTCCCTCATTTTACACATTCACTCTCATTATGAGAGGATTAACGATCAACAGAACAGGACACCATCAGGACACATACGACACCAGTGCTGCTTTTGGAAATAGCCCACAGCCTGTTTTACTAAAGTCAGATCAAATCAAGACCGAATCCCGGATACCCTTCAGACTAAACCTGAACTAGTCTTTATCTGCGTGCAGTACAAACGACTGGGAAGTCCCTCATCTGAATGACGGTTAACCTCCTTGATCCTAATGTGCTCCTCCTCTTTGTGTAATCTATTCCTGATGCCCATGTGACCTCTCAGCAGCAGGACTAGAGGTTAATGGGGTGTCTGAAACCCCAATACAGACGGTTCTACTTATTAACCTTAGGACATATAGAACACATAGTATATTAGAGTATAACCATATTAACACCTCCATCCTACACATGAAACGCTTGTAGTATTTTAATGATACAGTCATGCTTTGAAATTCTCAAATCTACAGTACCTTTCAAAAGTATTCACCCCTATTGTGTTACACTACAACCTGTATTTAAATGGTTTTAATCTGAATTGTATGTGACGCATCTGCACAAAATAGTCTAAGTTGGTGACGTCAAATGAGAAAAATATATTTTAAAAAATGTTGGGAAATAAAAAACTGAAAATTGGCATGTGCATATGTATTCACCCCCCTTTGCTATGAAGCCCCTAAAAAGTTCTGGTGCAACCCATTACCTTCAGAAGTCACAGTGAAATGAAGTCCACCTGTGTGCAGTCTAAGTGTCACATGATCTGTCAGTATATACACACCTTTTCTAAAAGGCCCCAGAGGCTGCAACAGCATTAAGCAAGAGGCACCACGAACCAAATACCATGAAGACCAAGGAGACCTCCAAACAGGTCAGGGACAAAGTTGTTGAGAAGTACAAGTCAGAGTTGGGTTATAAACAATATCCAGATCTCTGATGATCCCCGGAGCACCATCAAATCCATCATCATCAAATGGAAAGAACATGGTACCACAACAAACCCGCCGAGAGAGGGCTGCCCACCAAAACTCTCAGACCAGGCAAGGAGGGCATTCATCAGAGAGGCAGCACAGAGACCAAAGGTAGCCCTGAAGGAGCTGCAGAGTTCCCAAGGAGAGACTGGAGGATCTGTCCATAGTCCATAGAGCTCGTTTTGAGTTTGCCAAACGTCATGTGGGAGACTGCCCAAATGTATAAATAGTATATTAGAGGGCATAGTTCAGCTTAATTGAAACAAACAATAATGGCCATCTGATCCAATCTCAGGGTGAGAGTTCATTTACGAGACATCTAGTGATCCGTACGCTTGTCACAATATTGAGTCGTATATCCAGACTAGTTTTAATAAAAGCTATTTATTTACAGCACATTTAATAACAAGGTAAATAAACATTAAATGGTAAGTGGGGTTAATATACGCGTAACAGGAAGTCCAAATTCATCACATTCACTTAGAGACCACATGAGTTTACTGAAGCTCAGAGGAAGCTACTTTGTGGAGAATGATCAGAGCTGGAGCACAAATCTGAATATAGCCATTACTCCAAGATCATATTATCAACAACACAGCATCGATAAGTACAGCACCGAGGACCGGACCACAGAAGTGCGTTTTGAGTGTGTCACCTTACTGGAAGCCCAGGAAGTGAAGTTCAGGAAGAGAGGGGCTGAGTGCAGTCTGGCCTGGTCGGGGAAGGTGGTCCACTCACCCATGCGGTTGGGCCGGCAGTGATGGCACCTCATTCTCCGCTGGCTGGGCCGCTTTGGGTTGGGTCCATCTCTGGTCACGTGTTCTGGCGTTTGGCAGTTGGTGCTGGCTTATCTGGTCCGCGACTCTGTAGTCAGGTAAGCGGACCTCGCGCCGTCTACATCTTGATTTCTTTGGCTGTTTTGAAGGAACTCTGCTTCTGGCTCAGTCTGCTTCTAGAGGACCCATCTTCCGCTGGTCGTCATCTTGGATCGCAGGAGCGTTGTGTGAGAGTGCGTGGTCTTCAGCTTTCCTGAGATCCGAGAGAGCCCATGAGGGACTCGAGCCTCGAGGAGAACTCCTGGGTGAGAACTAAAAGGAGCCCAAACAGAGAGCTGCTTCTCTGTGTGTGACCTGAGTTTAAGTACAGGCCCCTGGAGGCGGAACTAGGAGGGGTCTGTGGTCACTTCCTCATGAATATGCATTAGTCTGCTCATTCTTCCACAAGAGGGTCTTAAATATCCTCCTACGTTTGATCATTTCAAAGCATATATCATTAATAAACCAGCATCTCATGTGTAGAATGAAAACATATTATGGTTAACCAAAATATAGAAATAATAAAATAATCTAAAACCGTATACATTCTATATATCCTGAGGTTAATAAGTATACCCACTTTGTATTAGGG
>CM067499.1:6408647-6427197 GCA_034552555.1 Semaprochilodus insignis
ACAATAATAACAATAATAATAATAATAATAATAATAATAATAATAATTGGATTCAAGTGTACATAATAATCAGAAAACGTCAGAAAAGAAAGCAAGATTTCCTAAACGGACTTCAAACAACAGCCTGCTTATTCGTTTTTAACACGTTATTCAGCTAACTCACAGTAGAGTCTGGTGTTAAATATTTAAGCTAAAGACAAAAACAATCATATTTCATAATACCATTTTCTTCTGATTTTGAATTTTTTCTGATCATTTTTTTCTCTGATTTTCATTTTTCCTGATTTTGAATTTTTGAATTGCTATATTACACTTTCTCACAGTTGCCTCTTAACTGTTCAGTTAAAAGACATTTCTTTCAGGGCATCGTGTGCTTTACTGAGAACCAAACAGACGTTCTCCGGAACATGTATTCCATGAAGAAAGACGTTACACCTACACACTACTGTGCATATAGAATTATAGATATAGAAGATATAGAAGAATAGATTTTTACTTTCATGCATCATTTGAACACAGCAGCTGCCGTTTACACTGTGTGAGAATTTCATGATGAATGGACCGACAGAAATGTCCAATAGTCCAAAACTGCTTGGTAAAAAGTCTGGTTCCATTGACTTACATTCCGACTACATCAGGTTTTTGACCTCTCCTGTAAAGTTTTCATTTTGGAGCTAAGTGTTTTTCTTTATACGATATATGGCACAAAAACAAGGGTGCCAATTTTCTGGTCTTTTTTGTGTAGTGCCAAAAATACAAAACCAATTTTTTCTACCAATTTATTATCCTTAGTTTTCCCAGCATCCAGTTTGTAGTTTCCTTACTAATGAGACACGCTGCCTCCCCTTTCAAGTCCACAGTGTTGGGCTCAAAATCTCTTAATACACGTACCCCCACATGGTATGCACCATTAGCCACAGCTGTGTTTTCAGGTGACAACTGTGAGGTCTCATGTATGAGGAGTTATCATATGGAGTTCCTGTTTTATTTGAGATCACATCGTTCTGTCATTAGTAGTTCATGTATATAAATACGTATTCCTCTAGAACGTGTTCTCATTTCCTGATAAGTTTCAGATAATACATAATACACACAATCTATATAAACTTCTTGATGCTAACTGCAAAATAATTCCAATGACTTCCACGCTGTTGTTCACATTTTAATAGCAAACAATGTGTTAAGTTAATACAATAAATAATACAGACCAAGAAAGACAAAACCTTGGCGAGTGATACATCACTTCTACAATGTAAATGCTTACAGCTTGCGCAAAAATATAAACAATCTTTGGCTACGTCGCGTGTTCGCTGAACAAAGAGCATTTTAATAAACAATAAATTAAAATCTGCGTTCAATAAATTAACAAATTTAAATAGAAAACGAATAATTTACAGGTGAGATAGATCCATAAATACAGAGCAGACCGAAACAGGGAAGGTGACCTTTTAGACATTCCTAATGAAAGAATCCGCCCCCATCCGTCTCATATTTTTTGACAATTAATAAATAACATAAAAACTAAACAGCAAATACTGAGCGGAACATTTTCCACATCATCCGAACAAACCCATACGCCGTTTGGGGCTACCAACCCACAAAAGATCCGCTTTCAGTGGCTGTTCCAACCAAACGAACAGCCTCTGCTTCGCCGCCTTTATCAGGTGGACAGCAGCCCCTTCCGTTTCAGCTCGAGTGCTTCTTCTCTGGGAGCTGTAGCCATAGACGGGTAGTGAGAACTTCACTGTGGCTACTCGGGTTCGATTGATTGCTCGTTTTCAGAAAAGTCAGCACTAGATTTGGGTTCAGGTAGCTCCTGCATGGATGAGGTTCTAGTTTGTCTGTGTAATTACGGCAGACATTCCCGATTCTCTAAGATCTGAGATCTGTTTTTGTGAAATTACAGCAGAGGTTCTAGATTCTTTCTGTAAAAAATACAGCAAGTATCCCAGATTTTTTCTTTCCTGGAACACTACGCAGACGTTCTAGACTCTCTGTTTAAAAATCACAGCAGGTGCTCTAACATCTGTGTGATTACAGGAGACGTTCCGGTCCGGATGTTCCCTGTAAACATTTTAGCAAAGGTTCTTGATTTCTCATGTCACTGCTGCAGCAGCAGATTCTACCAGGACTCCGTGCTGTCGCTGCTGGAGCCGGGAGAGTGTGGGTCGGAGTCGCTGGTCCAAGCCCGGTCTGAGCGGAGGTTCTGCATGTTCCCGGTGATGAGGGTGAGCAGGGCGGCCGGAGAGTGAGCCGCCGCGGCACCTTCGCCCTGCTGCTTCTCCAGCAGCGTGACCAGGAAGGTGATGTAGCGCATGGCCAGCCGCAGGATCTCGTTCTTGCTCAGCTTCTTCTCGGGTGGATGGGTCGGGATGAGCTTCCGCAGCTCCGCAAACGCCGTGTTCACGTTGTGCTGCCTCCAGCGCTCACGGGTGTTGGTGAACACTTTCCGGGTCATGATGTTGAGGCTGATGAAGTGAAAAAAAAAAAGATGGTCAATTATTTAAAATAATATCAATGATTAATAATATTACTGCTCAGGTATTACAGCTAAGGCTTGGTCCTCTCAAGGCACAGACGCCATTAAAAAGTATTTACTGTAAAGCTATAAAATATTAATTCTATAAATATATGCAAGCCAAACAGTCTTACCTGTGAGTGCTGTAATTCAGAAAAAGCCCGATCCCTCCAGCATGCGCGACGACAACAGCGCTATCTGCTAAGCGAGGCTGCAGCGGAGCTGGTCTTAAAGCACTAGAGCAGAAGATTAGTCAGAGTGCTGTGGTCCGGCGTGTCCTTTCAGCCAGAGCTTCAGCCTCTCTCTGAGCTCTCTCACAAGATGCTCTCACAGAAAAGAGTGAATAAGAGGGAGAGGGAGGGGAGGAAGAGAGGAGGAGAGAAAGGGGGGAGTGCAGCAAAAGAGGGGGGGGGGGGAGCCCGATTGGAGGCTTATGTATTTTACAGCTGTATTGTATATTCCGTGACGCTGACAGTCTGCAGTAGACAGAGAGAGTTATTTACACCTGCCAATAATGCCACTTAAATGCTTTACACCCGTCAATAAAGCCCTTTTAACACATCGCTCTGGCCATTAAAACTGATTTAACTCATCAGTAATCATGGGCGGTATGATCTGACATCTTCCAAATGGTGGAAATATAAATATATAAAGTAAATAAAATAAAGAAATAAATAAAATGGTAAAAATAATTTAAAAAATCAATTAAACTGTGAATTTTACCCTATACTAAGTAATACCTCTCACTCAATTATATAAGGGAATTTCAATAATATAAACAGAAAATTGCCATTAAGTTGAATTATTTCAGTTTTGTCATGTTTCATTTTTATCAGCCTTTGACTCCACATTTTTGAGCATATTACATTACACATGACATAAAAGTGAATCTGGACGTAACGCTAAATTTACATCGTGGGGTAAAGTCATAACGGCATTCACAGTCGGACTTCTCCAAGATCAGAAATCAATCTTTTGTCTGATCTGTGTTGGAGTTTTATTATATAGGGGAATAAAGCGAAGCAGGTCAGTGTTGCTGTAAATATCATGATTAAATGAAAGTAGTGAAGCAGCACGTCATTTGATCAGTTATTTAAATAAGCAGCAATTCATGTGTTCATTCAACTCACACAGTCTGAACTGTAGCGATAGGTAGTTATAAAAAAACAAAAATTCAGAATTCAGTATATGGTCTGTAATAAAACATTCCTTATGAGCCATGACGAATCAGTGCTGCTCGCTTGTTTATGTCTAATGCAAGACAGTTTGTGTTTATGTATGTGTAGTCGTTAGTCGTCCACCTGCTGTAAGCCGTGTCAGCGGAGCACTGAGCAGGAACAGTAACATCACAATCTCGGCGCTGCCGATTGGCCGAGACGCGGCGGAGAAGCATATTCCCACTGACACGTTTACAATCTGGGTTTTGTCAGCCCTGTGGTAATCTCGTTTAGCACGTCCAGAGGCCACACATAAATTACACTGTCATAAAAAACACACAGACACAAGCCTGAGGGCTGACAAATTCTTTGGCTGAGGGGTCCCCCAGGGGTCCCCTAAAAAACCACCCCGCCATCTCTCTCTCCCTCCCTCTCCGTCTCCCTCGTTCAGCCTGCTCTCAGATCTGAAGCGGCTGTCTAGCTGAAGCGATGGGGTTTGTTTCTCCTCTAAGCACTGGAGTGTTGTTTTTGTGGCTGTGTGAAAAGTCTCTCGGTGCGTTTTGGGGGGATTTGCATAATGGGATTACGGTGGGATTAAGAAGGAGAGCGGAGGGGAGGCAAAGTCTGAGGGGGACGTCAGGGCCTATTCACTCATATACACACACGTCGCACCTGCAGAGCTGCCATTCAGAGCTGGGAAAACTTTAACAGCCCTTCCTAAGCACTGAATACCCCCTCAGACACCTCCTCCTGCCCACACAGGCAAAGATACCCCAACCAGGCTTACCCCATACTCAGCCAACCTCAGACCCAGTCCACACTCACTTCTACTCAAACTTACCCCACACCCTACCACCCAACCTCACCTCAGACCCAGTCCACACTCACTTCTACTCATACTTACCCCACACCCTACCACCCAACCTTACCACAGACCCAGCCCACACTGACTTCTGCTCATACTTACCCAACACCCTACCACCTAAAGCTACCAGTGGCCCAGCTCGCACTCACTGCCAATCAATCTTACCCCATACCACAGACCCAGTCCATACTTCCACTCAATCGTACCCCATACCCTTACACCCCACCACTGACCTAGTCCACACTCACTTCTACTCGATCTTACTCCATTCCCCAAGCCTTACCTGTAACCCAATCCACACTCACTCACTCACATGTGTATAACTCTTGCTCTGTATCTGTTTACTGTATATTCTGCTGTAACGATGCAAATTTCCCCATGTGCAATAATAAAAGGCTATCTTATATTATAGCACAACGTCAATGCTTCGGCACCAGCAAAATATCAGGTTATGTAAAAAGCAATTGGAGCCTAAAATGCACCATTAAAATACAGTTCCATTTTGGAGGTTTTTAAGGTGGACTGTATAATTCCATGAGTGCTATTTTACAGTTTGGTATAGATTAACATAAGGAGAACCTTCCGTGAGGAGCCGTGTCTAAACTTCTGACTGGTAGTGTACGGCTTCGACAGAATCTGAAAATAAAAATAAAGCTCAGAACAACAAAAGTGTTTGTGTTTCATCCCTTTTTCTATCACGTTTATAAATCCATTCGTTTATAATAAGCAGAAATAGGCATTACAAATAGGCAGAGGTGCAAGCGTTAAGGTACTGCATCATTCATTTAAGGTGGAACAGGAAAATTCAAACAAGCAGCTCAGGCACCAGAATGTAACTGCCACACCATTAAAGGTGGAACAGGAAAAGCCAACTTCAGCTTCATGAAGAACTGAACTATTAAAAGAAATGAGGAGGTTGCTCTGTTTCTGCTGGACAGGTGGGGGACATTAACTTATTTTTTTACCAGTTCACAGAACTAATAGGCCAGTATGATTTGGTCCTGTGACCATGAAGATCCAAAAAATAAAAAAATTTTAAAAAAGGGAAGTATTAGCAGTGTTGCTCTGTCGTTGTTGCTGGGAATGGGCATTTGTTAATTTGGGGGGGCAGAACTTCTGAAGGAGCACTGAAGGGAGGGGTGGTTCTTCTACTGTTGAGTTCAAATACTAACATTAGTCGTTCTTCAAAATCATATACATCACCTGGAGGCAATGAAATGGTGATTTCTAGCTGTTTTTAAGAGACCTGTTTTTGAGTTGTGTATATTTACTATTGCTTTTTAATACAACAAAAATACTGCTTATCCTTTGCTGATTAATCAATAGAATAACCAGTAGGATATTCCATTATAGAAATAATCAATAGCTGCAGGCCTGGACTTCAGACAAAAACCTGTCGTGGCTATTCAACAACCTTCACGGTAAGGAAGGCGAAACCTTAACTCATGGGAGTAAAACTTAACTCATGGGAAGAACGGTAAGCGGCTCCAGTTGTGTCGAGTGGAGAGGTGCTAAACGTGTGGGTTTGTCCGTATGTGGTGGGTCTTGAGCAGAATGAATGGCTTTGGCTGCAGAGAGAGAAAGGCAAAACATTAAAGGTCAGATTTGAACAGCATGTGTGTTTCTCACACTCTCCCTCCCTCCATCCGAGCGAAAGAGAGCGAGAGCGCGCATGCCGTGGCCATTATTACACCATTACGACTGTGTTTATTTACCAGGCCACACTAAGCAGCCCTACCGCCACAAAACAGCCCCCTTTTGCCTGCCCTTCTTGCCCTTTCCCCATCCTACGGAGCTGTGTTCGGAGCTTTTGTTTAGGAAAGGTCATTAGCAGGGACAGTAAACGCACCCTGAATGGACGAGTGGTGGGGGTCATTTATGGAGGCTGCTGGCTATGAGCCGGGAGAGAGATAGAGGGACAGAGAGGGAGGGAGGGAGAGAGAGAGAGAGATTAAGAAGCGAGCCAGAGAGAGCGAGTGCCTATGTGTGCGTGCAATGCCCATGGGAGGAGTTTTTTTCCCTTGGCTCATTCCTGCAAGGGCCTGAAGTAGAACTGCTGGCTTTCTGTGATAAGCGCTCGCTCTCTTTCTCTTTCTCGCTCCCTCCTCCTCTCTTCCTCCTCTCTGTATCTGCCTGGCACTGATAAGGAACCTGCAGTGCAAATGGACTGCTACCTTTCCTCCATCCATCTCCATGAAACAGAAAGACAGGGGGGAGAAAAAAAGAGAAGGTGACTGCGTCAGTTTCCACACCGCAGCATTTATATATATATATATACAATCTGTGTCAGTTTATTAATGCCACAAACCAGCACCATTAAAACACCATTAAAGCTGAATTTAATGTCATTACAGCTTGTGTGGCAGCTTCAGGTCTACACAGCAACCACATGCACAAATCTGGTTCAGTTTTGGTGGCAGTGAAAGCGAGTATAACTGTGCTCACACCACTCAGAATGATAATTAGCAGTTAGTATTCTTCTCCTAGCGTGTGGTGCTGCCCAAGACATCCTGTTTAGCAGCAGTCTGTGAAGATGCGGTGGAACCTCCTATCTTTTGGAACAAGCATGTGCTAGCCTTCGCCCTTCCCGCTTGGCAAGCATAATGCAATTGTGGAGACCTAGCTACCGGGTGGAACTGGTCACCCAGAGACATGCCTGGAGTCTGAAGCTTTAGCACTATTACTAGGTTTGAGCTTCAGTTTCAGCACGTGAGCTATAAGGCTAATGTAGCTAACCAGCCATGGAGGCCTACAACCCCCAACTTAGCATGGTATTTACAATTAGTTATCTCTAATAGACTTGATTATGTGGTTTCCGGTGCGGTATGATACACTGTTTTCTACAAACACTATCGGTTTGAACAGATAACAGTATGTCATGGTATTAAGGTCTGTCTGAAGTCACATAGCCATGTACAATAGTCATTTTCTTGCATCTCCAGTGTGAACTTCTGACTGTACTGAAGTACATTTACTGCGCATGTCTCTTGCTGCGATTTCTGCGTTTGTCGCAGGTCTTTGTTCCTGTAAATTCACAAGCTATCACACACGTTTAGACTGCATGGACTGCAAACACGACAAATAAACAACCTGCAGAAGAGACACTGAAATAAGCTACGCAGCTGCTGTCATCTTTACTGCGATGACTCATTCATCATTGTTGGGACGCAATAAGACATTTCAGCGTTCACACTATGAATGTTACACTGAGTGCTCAGACCGTGTTCATAGCTGCACTGTCCACTTATGATCAGGCCAGATATTATTTTATTTTTGTTCTCATGTTTATGTGTGTTGCATGCAGCAATCAACATACTATATAATACATACTAACACACTGTACTTTATGTTGATGCTACAATACCTTACAGTACCATATAATCACATATGAAGGATGTCTAAGCTCAGCGAGGCTCTCTGACTAAGGATTTGAGTCAAATCAAAAGCAATAAAAGTCTGATTATACATTGCAATACAGTGAAAAACATGTAATGTACAGTATCAGCTAGATATCGGGGGCACCTCTATGAGGTTTTGCTAATAATGTACCCAGAGCCTGACAAACGATCCATTAGGCTGGCACGTATGAGAAGACTTCCCCCAGTTTAATCAATCCAATCAAAATATCCAAAAACAGAGAGATTAAACCATTAATCTGCTTTCCCCCTCCTCCTCCTAAATTTCAAACCCTATATAACCCTTTATAACACATACCTCATTAAACCCTTATTGGGGAGAGTTAATAAAGCTATGTATGCTGGAACAATACCTTAATCTGAAAGAAACAGGAATAAGCTGGTTTTCCACTTCCAGTTACAGAAGAATCAACACCCTCCACTTGCCCCAGAAATGTCCCAAACAAAATCAAACCCAAGGGAGTAAATAAAAAAAATACAGGGACACTCCACAGTGCATCTCTACCAACAGCACTCCACGGTCCATATACTAAATGAAACGTCTTGCTGATGCTTAAATGAACCCACCTGTCTTCAACTGTCTTCGCTGTATAAAGCATCTGTGTTTATTACGTGACAGTATTTTACACCTGCCTCTGTGAACACACCGCTCAACATCACAGCACACACTTCGGGTTAAAGGTCACAGGAGAAAGCCTTTGTCTTTTATGGTGAACCGTAAATACAGACCGAGGGCTGGCTTTCTTATGTAAATAGGAAACAACCTGAAAAGAATACTGTGCATGTCAACCAAGGATAACAAGCTTTTCTGATACTTAATATTATAATGATGTAACTAAAGAAAAAAAAAAAGATGTTGTGCTGCTGTTGGTTTGTAAGAGGAAACACACACACACACACACATATACATATATATATATATATATATATATATATATGTATGCGTGTGTGTATGTATTTATGTTTAGGAGAGGTCTGTATGTGTGAAGTAAGGAGGGAACACGTCTTAGTGAAGAAAGTATGACAGGATGTGTGAGATGAAACCAAAGCAGGCGTTCAGAAGAACCTCAGTCGTGTTTGTCCATCACATCGTCCTGGTATCCTCTCAAACAGAAGCTTCCCTCTCTTACACTCTGGGAACCCTACAAACGGAGAAAAGACAAATGCATGCAATTAACCACATATACATACACACACCTCCTGGGTACACCTCCTAGTACCTACACTCACTGTCTACCTTATCAGCTCCACTGACCATACAGGACACTCTGTAGTTGTACACTTCCAGACTGTAGTCCATCTGTTTCTCTGTATACTGTATTACCCTGTTCTTCAATGGTCAGGACCCCCACAGGACCACCACAGAGCAGGTATGATGTGGGTGGTGCATCATTCTCAACACTGCAGTGACACTGACGTGGTGGTGGTGGTGGTGTGTTAGGGTGTGCTGTGCTGGTGTTGTGCTGATGAAGTGGCTGTTCTGTGTATATATGTGCAGGGTTTAAGTCTAAAATGGCGCCTTGCGAGCAAGAAAAGCAGTCAGAACACTATCGCCCCCTACTGTAGGCTAAGAATGAGTTGGAGGTGAGACACACTGCGGGCTGAACGGCCTAATTCGCAATGTCACCCCAATAAGCAGTTACATGTGACACTAATCCAAATAATTAAATGGCTGTAAAAGACATTTTATGACTGGTGACCCAGAAATACAGACTGTAGAAACACTTAAGAGACGTAAGACCCGTCACAGGCCGGGCAACATCAATTACACAGCACTCAGTAGCTTGTATATTAAGCTGGTTCTTCATTTAGAGAGTGAACTCTACATGAATGCGCATGTATGAGATGAGACACATGTGAGAATGTGTGACTGTGTTTGAAGGATTATACAGTAAATGTATTAAAAGGTATGAAGAACAGGAAACATGTACATGTGTATGTGTACCTGTCTCTCCTGCACCTTCTCTTGCTGGTCTCTTCCTCTCTGGGCCCCTATACGGGATGGAAGTGAGTAGTAACTAGTAGTAACTAACAATTTATCTGGCAGGTAACATTTGACTCGACTACACTGCTCTGTGGCAGACCGCAGGACAAAAATGATGAATTAATTAACAATAGTTTTACTGAAGTGTACTCAACCCACCTCTGGTACTGAGGCGAGATGCTGTAGGTGTCACTCTGCTGCCCCCTGCTGCTTGTTCCACACACACTGCTCCTCCACTGATGCACTTTCATCTCTTCCACAGGTGAATCCTGACTGAACAGGACTGCTGGGGCAGGAAGTACAAAGCGGGCAGGGTGTTTATGTGAGAGGGAGAGATCTGGGGCTGACAGAGATGAACCATCCACTATCCACTCTTCTTCTCCTCCACCGAAAGGGCCTGCTCATGGTTATGAGGTCAGAAACAACCATGGTTAATTTACAGTCAGTCCCCTAGTTAATGCAGCTCATTACACTCAGATGTGATATAGATAAATACGGGCAATACACATTCTGGATGTGCACAACTGACTCTACAGCTTACTGTCCTACAGTCAACCTTTTTACTTCTCAAACTTAATCACTTTAAGGTACGTGTCATAGCGGAAAAACATTTTCTACGTGTGGACAAATAAGTGATAAGACTGAATAATTTATGCCGAACAATGACGTCTTTAATGGCGCTGTTAGGGAACCGGAGTGGACCTTTTACCCCTAAGCTCCAAGGCTGGAATCCACTGCCAAGGCTAACACCCACTGTAATGCCTTATTTCTCCGCAGTGAGTCACTCCGGAGCACGCTAACGCTTCCCAGCTCTTATTTAAAGAGACGGATCTCCAGACAGAGTAAAGACCAGAACAGAGCCGCTACACTGAGGCAGACAGACAGCAGCTCCTCAGTGTGCACACACACACTCTCTCTCTGTGTCTCTCTATTGCACATGCTTTCTCTCTCGCTTGTTCTCTCAGTGCGTGTGCCCGTAATCCACCAACCCCAAGTCAGCGTGGAGTGAGGCACTCTCTGTGAATGCAGCCAACATGTCAGCTAGGATGTTTTTGGTGTGTCAGCTGGGATGTTTTTGGTGTGTCTGCTGGGATGTTAAATTGTTCAGTGTTCAGTAAATATGTTTAAACTGCAGCTTAGTAACTGTTTTTTTCTGTTATCTGTTTTGGGACATGTGGGCCAAAAGCTTGATTTAAATATGGGGGTCACCTTTGGCTCACAGCAGATTGCCAGTGCCGACAGTGGGCCAGTAGTGCTGTATCTTTGCCAGCTGTGGCCCACATCCGCTTGCTACCGGGGATGTAGCCTATTAAATTTATCCAGTGGAGAAAAAGCAGCAAAATTAACAAAACACTGAACACCGTGTTCCGTATTCGGCCAAATGATTCATTTCGTTAGGGTTGGTTAAGCCAAACATTTTCATTTCGTGGCATCCCTAGTTTGCACAATCAATCTTGACATGTTCGTAGCGGCAGCTAAACTTCTCTTTTAACTGCTGGGTCTTCTACCATGGACGCTGCTGCAGGAAGCGTATTGTGAAATGTTTGGTTGCTGTTTGGTTGAATCCTACAGTACTGGGGAAAATATATGACACTCACTTCCTAACCAGTTAAAGATCCATAAATGAGATCAGGCAATATAAAAAAGTGCTTAAATTCACCAAGTTTCATATTTATTTGTAAATTATTTGTAATTCCTTTTAAATTTTACATTTTTTACATTTTATTTTCTTTCCCAATAACAGTGCAAATGACCAAATTCCTATAAATGCTGTGTATTTGGCAATCCCTTGTAAATCTGCCTATTAAATAAACAAGAATTAAAAACAATCATACATCAAACTCTTGCTGATGAACAGGTGATAATAAAAGGGTACATGTCTTGTTAGAATTTTTTTTGTTCATTTAAAAATCATGTAACTACAGAAGTTACAACTCATCAAACTAGAATGCGGAATAATTCAGGTTCATATTTCCTTTGGACATTTACCTTGATTTAAAACAAACCCGTTCGCCACAGGTCCCTTACACTACATACTAAGTCTACAGAGAAACAGACTCTGACCTGTGTACCTCCCATCCTGGGTATGTTCTCCAGGCCAAGACTGTGATTCATACACACACTCTGACGGAGGGCCAGAGGCTCCACTCCCTGCCCCAAGCCAGCCTCTATCCACAATGCCCTGCTGCTGGACCAACCCAGGGCTGCCCGGCTCAGTGGAAGAGTGTGGGAGGAACAGCTGTGTGTGAGTGAGCGACTCTGAATGAGGCCGGTCTCCATCCACAGCCCAGCGAGGGAGCTGAGGATCAGGAGGGTGCAGCATGTCATTACACTGTAGAGGGGCTGCGATTTCAGTCTCAGACAGAGAGGGGGCAGCAGTCAGTCTGTGGAGAGCTGTAATCTCGCTGAAGAGCTACACACACACACACAGACACACACACACACACACACACACACACACACACACACACAGACAGATACTTGTAATTGTCCTCCATACGACACTATTCTTTCTTTTTTCAGCCTAAATGATCTCAACTGCTTCCTGAATGCTAAGATAACGGAAGCCACCAAGGACACGATCTCCAGATGCTGAGCAGAGACCACCGTCACTGTACACGCCAGTTCTCCCATGGTGTCTGAACAGCAGCAACATGTAATGGCTAATGTTCGTGTCCCTGTTAGTGCAGAGTTCCATGGGCTCTGGCTTGTGTTCAGTGTTAGTGCAGGTTCAGTGTAGTATTGGTTGAGACTGCTACCTTGCAGACTTTGTGTGGGATCTCAGGGAAGCTCTCCTTGAGCTCGGAGAGTGAAGCTTCCAGCAGCCACTGCAGAGAAGGAGCTCTCCTCAGCATGAGCTGAGCTACTATAGAGTTAACACACGGGAAACACACCAGACACTTCTCCTCCTGCACAACATACACAAATACAAACAAACTCAACCACACTAGTACGGTGATGCGCCTGTGTGAGAAAACACGGCCTAACACAGTGTGAGATCGGCACGGTATGGAAGACTGAAGCTTTGATGTGTTGTTTGAATATTCTTAAAGCTAAATTTAAACTTCATTCTGGACGACTGATTATTTTATCATATCATATCAGAGGTGGAACTCTGTTACTGTACTGTATTTTCTATGTATCTTTACTTAACTTACTAACTCACTAAATTACAAAAAAATCTACTTTTTTACTCAGTACTTTTTACTCAGGCTTGTAACATCAGTTTTAGCAAGCTGATCTCTATTTTAATCTCTCTAACTGTGTATTAATTTTTTTTACCAGCCTATACTTTTCAGACACCTAATAGAAGACAAATCAGAATCCTACTGGATGTAAAACAGGGGGAGCAGAGTGACTGGCTACTTTTACAGCTTATAGGCCCCTCCAGAGCACATGGATTCATGGCCTTCATTTAGCGTTACATGGTTTCAAGGTCAAACTTCATTTTAACCAGTACAGACCCCAGAGTTGGAGATACCGTTATACAGCTGTGATTAAACCATCCTGCTGTAGTTACAGATTACAGATTATATGCTGACAAGTTCGTTTATTTCACCTATGAGCTAATGAGGGGTGATCGAGGGGAAATGGAAGGGATGTACTGAGAAAATCATCACAAATTCATTTTAAAAATTTGTTGAAAAATAAAAATATGGAGGTTTTTGCTTTGTATTCGCAAATTCTTATTGGACATTTAAGGTCCACTTTAAGTGAAGCAGCAGTTACCTTAATGGTATGCCATTTAAGGTGGCATAAACAGAAATTTTAATCAACACCTGCCAAAAAAAACAAAAAAAACCCCAAAAAACAGCAGAATGAGCTTAATCTTCTTTTCTTCATCGTTCTGTGAAAACACTGCTTGTTTTTAGTTCCTTAAAATTGTTTACTGTGACCCAAATCATGAAGGAATTGGAGAGTTGCTGTGCAGGACGCATAGAAAATGTTCATTTAGAAAATATTATTTTGGGGCACGTTTGTTCAGTATTGACTGCTAAAATAAAACTTTTTTTGTAAGTAGAGATTCCAACAATGTCCATCTCAAAATCTTGTAAAGGAGCTCGAACATGTAAAGATGTATGGATTTTTGTGGATGATGCATGCAGGTCTACTTTGTTTTAAAAAATTAAATCTATTTTTAGTAAGACTTTTACTTGTTTTGCTATTTTAGAGCACATTTTTTTACAGTTTTTTACTGAAATGCTAGTACTTAGATAAGGAATTTGAGTATTTCTGCTATCTCTGAGTATTATTTAGTATTTTTACACCTGCAACTGTCACTACAAAGTAATCAGGAAAGAAAGTTCTCTGTCCGTGTTTGTGTTTCAGGCCTGATTTAAGCTCTACCTCTGTCTGCAGCACACTGAACCAGTCCCGGTCGAACCAGCTCCACACACTCCTCTCTGAGCTCAGTAGAGTGTGCAGGCAGATCTGGTGCACATACCCCGCTATGTCTGCTACATCACACACCAGAAACACCTGAGAACAAATACACACACAACAGTAATGCAGTCATGTGGACAGTAAATCACGTGTACTCTGACATCTTCATTACCACACACTGTGATTACATTAGCACCTAAGCGCTATATACACGGACAGTGGAACCGCACCAACATAAAAGCCATACATCACATCAAACTACCAGCACCTGCTTGTGGCTGGACAGACTCACCTTTATCTCCAGGTCCTCTGACTTCAGGCCAAACAGGACGAAGGATGAGTAGATCAGCACCAGGTTACGGAACACGTCGCCATGTACCCTGGGGGGCAGGGAAAACGTTCAACGATGCACAGCACCAAGCTTGAACTTCACGGTCTCTAACAGGGTGTGGACCGACACAGTTTCCCTTTTATTCTTAATGTAAAAACTCATACACGCAAAACGACTGTATGCTGTAATAACTGCCTTCTATACATGTCAGTGTTCAACAATGATCCAGTTCCATGCAAAATATCTCCCGTATGGATGGGTCAAACTCGAACCAAAGAAAACTGAAGTTGAAAAGTAGAAAATAATGTTTCTCACCCACTATTTCACATTCTACTGCTTCAGCAACATACTGAATCATGCCTCTGACCACAGATGACTACCAACAGACAATGCGACTGGCTACACTTAACCTGGATTAGACCATTTCTTGTGTTTGCATTTGATATATGCATTTTTTATTTTAGCTTTTTTTAGCTTCAGTTTTATTAACAGCAGTATATGACTAAAACCGTGTGTGTTTATAGTCCTTTAGTAACATTTACTACTCTGTGGAGGTGTCACTTTGTTGTACTTCCAAAAGAAGGATGCAGAGCAAACCAGCACAAGCAAAACAAGCTGTATGTAGATTGTAAGAGATTCATTTAATATTCAGTAACAACAATCAAGCAGCAAATGTTTGTTAACTTCACTGTTGGATTAATTTTATGATTTAATGATAATTTATTACCTTCCATTTGTTCAGAAATCTATAATTCAGTGTGCTGATAGTCAGTATATTGACCAGTAATGAGAAATGTAAGACTCAAACTGAGATAGGTATCTATATAAAGCTCAAGGTGTCCATTTTCATCAGTAAATTGATGAGTGACTAGTAATCCATACCTCCCGCCCGACTGCGTTAGTTAGTGCATTAGTGTTGCTGCCCTGATCAGTACTCTAAACAAAGTAAATAATTTTTAATAGGCAATTTATAACTCAACGTACATTAGGAATGTATCTCGAACAGCGATCAGTCATGTGTAGCTCACGATCTGCTGTGTTGGTCAGTATACTGATAATAACTCACAGTTTGCTGTGCTGTTCGTTGAAGTGCAGTATTATCCAACAGCGACTGAACTGCAGAGAAAGAGCTGAGAGTCTAATCACCACAGACTCCGATGCCTGCTCCAGCTGCAGCTCTTCCAGTTCCTGAACACACACCACATACACAGAACATAGCTCTACAGAAATGTGTCATTACTGTGAATCTATATACACTAATACTAAATATAACTACACTGGGTTTCACTACCTGCCTCCTTTTAGTCTGACCTGCAGAAGAATGGCTGTTTTTTCATCCACGGTGATGACATCAGTCGCTCCCAGCCTCTGCAGAGACTGGCTGTAGCTTCGATCCAGGAAAGTCATGTTATACCTGCAGCACAATGTATCAGAAATAGATGTTCTACATAACAGCAACACCTTTCAGGTAACATCATCCACGCAATGAACTCTAATTCAATCTGGCTGAAAATTAGTGAAGGGAAAGGGCTACAACAACGGGAACCGCGTGTCACCTGAAGTACAACAGACATAAAACAGACCAGAACAGGGTCTATTCTGTAGATGTTAAGGCAGCAGTCATTATGAAAACACACTGACTTTGACTCCAGCAGCTGCAGCAGGTCTGAACGCTTCAGCAAACCCTCCGTGATGAACAACAGGAAAGGCACACTGTCCAAATAGGCCTGAGGGGAGACTGCCAGATCTAAACAAACACACACATACGTTAAACTGCATGGTTTAAATCATCCGGAATATTTAATTTCAACAACAGAGCACTATATAACATCATGTGTGACCCACAATACTGAGGATACAATCTTTAATCCAACATTGACAAAAGTCATTTTACAGATTGTAGTACAACATGAAACTGTACGGCTGATACACCATCACCCACTCTCTTCTGAGACTGTTACAAACTTTGGTGGACACCACGGTCATTAACAAAACCATGCACACATTACACATTCTAAAAAACACAACTCAGAAAATCTGTGAGAAATATTCAGTCTGATTGCTGGTTATGGTTATCGGTGCTGCGTCAATAAGACAGATGTAGACAATATCTGTCTGTCTGCTAGTACGTGACCTGTGTCTGGCGTTTCTGTACAGAAGCGGATGTAGTTGACGTTGTTCTGTGAGCAGAAGCTGCTGAGGGTGGCGTGACACAAACTGTCAAACTCCAACACCACAGTGAACCTCCGCCAGGGGAAATCCGCTCCAACCTGCTGACTGCACACTACAAGACTCCGACTGCAAATGAGGCTGAAACACATACAGTTAAACGGTCAGGCTTCTACTGAAGACTGCACTTCTGTACAACAGATCTACCACCAGGATAAACACCTGTCTATAACTGCTCCGCTGTCCACTTTGCTCTTGTCCTCATCTGGTAAAACGGCAGATACAGAGCTTCCTACAATGTCAACACACACACACACACACACACACACACACACACACACACACACGTCAGTCCTGTTTCACCCATCCAGCTAGAAATGATTTGTTCTAAAAACGTTCTAGGATTATACAATGTGTCATTAATGTTTTCAGCAGGAGACCGAACTCGGAACACATTCCGTCCTCTCTGGTCTCAGTAACATCCCTAAAACATGTTCTGAATGTGGGGCTGAGAATGTAACATGTTCTGTGGCCCTGAGAACATCCTCAAAACATCCTCTGAACGCTGCAGCTAAAAGGTCTTACTTAGCATTTAACCTTATAGGAACATTATCTGAACATGATAAACGTCTTTAAAACGCTCTTTGAACATCAGATTAAAACATTTTCTTAAAAAAACTTTATTAGAACTATTTGGTAACGTTCTGAGAACACTCACTGCTAGCTGGGCAGGGAACAGGAAGTCTCATTTTGAGCTCTGAGGTTCTCCTGCTTTGCTGAGAAATCAAGCTTTGTGAAATAAACCCCCAGCTCTTTAATATAGCAGGATAAGGTTAGAGAGTACTGGCTCACCTGGCACCTGACTGAGAGCCGTCACTAGCTCCGCCCTCACACACTCCGTAGCTGTTATCACCAGAACCTGTTTACACACATATCCACCCTTAACAGCACTCACTCTGGGTAAACGATCAGACTGCTGTTCTGGCTTCACATCCTCACTGGACGGTCAAAATATCAAAGTCAGAGTAGGAGTGTTGATGAAAAATCTGTTCCTATTAGTTAACAGAGATTAGGAGTCTGATCCGAGACCACAAACAAACAAACAAAATTTCTGAGGACCTCAGAAGAAGAGTTGTTGATGCTCATCAGGCTGGAAAGGCTTACAGAATCATATCTGAAGTTTTTGGACCCCACCATCCACAGTCACACAGACAGTATACAAATGGAGGAAATTCAGGTTACCCTCCTCAGGAGTGGGCAACCAACAAAGATTACTCCAAGAGCAAGGCGTGTAATAGTCAGAAAAACGTGTCTCGTTTAGACAGAAATAAATCTGCTTTTACAGGACAAATACGAGGAACTTTCTCCTAGAAAAACCTAAAAAATTTATATAATGTGTTGAATTCCCTGATAGGCATCTTTGGTCAAGTTTATTAATTTACTTAATAATTAACAGCCGTGTGTGAGTGCAGATCCTGACCGTGTTGGAGATGTTCCTTTGCAGGTAAGTGTTAGTCTGCTCCTGTAGGTGCAGCACTCTGGGCCTGGGCTCTTCATTATTCCTGTAATTCAAATACTGCAGCACCTGGAGCCTCCTCAGCAACTCTTTCAGACCTCCC
This sequence comes from Semaprochilodus insignis, assembly GCA_034552555.1. Classification (NCBI taxonomy): domain Eukaryota; kingdom Metazoa; phylum Chordata; class Actinopteri; order Characiformes; family Prochilodontidae; genus Semaprochilodus; species Semaprochilodus insignis. The sequence goes on from CM067499.1 coordinate 6,427,090, forward strand.
ATCGTACAGGCAGACTGCGCCTCCTCCAAATAATCTTGCTCACACACACACACGCGCGCGCACACACACACACACACACACACACACACACACACACACACACACACA
>CM067499.1:6429525-6454594 GCA_034552555.1 Semaprochilodus insignis
GTGCATGTGGTAGATGTGTCTCCAGTAATCTGTGCAGTAAGTGTAACGGTGTAGTTGGTGTGAAGGTGGTAGATGTGTCTCCAGGAGATTGTAGAGTAACAGAGACGTGTAGCTGGTGTGCATGTGGTAGATGTGTCTCCAGTAATCTGTGCAGTAAGTGTAACAGTGTAGTTGGTGTGAATGTGGTAGATGTGTCTCCAGTAGACTGTGTAGTAGCAGTGCGAGTGTAGTTGGTGTGCCTTGGGTGTAGCTGGTGTGAATACGTACCTGGTATGCTGGTGTTTGCAGTGACAGTAGATGTATCTCCTGTAGACTCTGCAGTAACAGTTATTGTGTAATTGGTGGCCGGCTGAAGGTTTAAACACAGAACGGGCCGAACGGCTGCAGAACTGAACAGCTTCCTCCGGCGGTCAGTGAAATAGTGGTCAAAGTCCCTCTGTCCAACAAACGTCACCTGAAGGCAATACACCCATAAAATGACCCTTATCAGCACCAAAGAGACACATAATCATCGAATTACAGAATATGATAAACATATTACGAGCCACAGATAAAGGGTCATTATATTTCTTGTAATGAATGGGTGGGGCTAAACTGCTGTAGGTTGAATGGGTGGAGCTAAACTGATGTAGAGTGAATGTGTGCTGTAGGCTGAATGGGTGGGGCTTAATATGATGCTTTCTTGTTTGGTGATTTGATGAGTGTGTCTGCAGTTCTTGTGTGGCAGTAAGTCTGTTCGGTGATGAACTCACTCTGTACTGCTCCCTGTATCCTTCTGTCTCTGCCTCTGATATCCAGCGCAGGCACCTCTCATTAAACACCATCAAACCCCTCACTGCAAACTTCACCTCTAAACCAAACACAGCAACAGCTCATTACAGTGGAGTCTCAAGCCAAACGCTCAGCCTTGTATATGATGCCATGTGTCTTGTTGTACCTCTGCAGAGCAGGGTGGCCACCTGCCACCTTCCTGTGATGCCGCACACCGATATGTCACTCCCTGTGCGGCTGTAGTATCCTTTAACACAGCGGTGGACGACCACAGTGCTGTTATCCCACAGCACCTCAGAGTGGGGCACCTGTGGAGTCGGCCCGCAGTATGCTGGGGGTGGGGGCGGAACACGTGCACAGTTACTCAGTACATCTATTCACTTATTCATTTATCAGTCACAATGCACATCAGTCAACCCAAAGGTGCTAATGCTAGCCACCTAGCTAAACTGAAATTAGAACAGGATAGAACAATAAATACTCATATAAACAAACAGATAAACAAACATTATAACAGGCATATAAACATACAGACACAGACAGGAGGAGGCAGTTAACACGCAGGCGAGTTAGCATAGCAGGTAGCACTGTACAGAGGAAACCAGTCCCCAATAGCAAGTCTATCTCAGTCTGCTGGCTCGGTCAGGTCCACACCCCGCTGACTGTTTGCCACTGCTGGCCCACCCTCGGACCACCCAGGTTACACAGATGTTAAATGCACAGGGACTTTTATTTTGGAAAATAAACTAAGACCAATATTACAAACAACTAAGAACAAACTCGTGCTTCGTCCTTGGGCAAGACTCCTAACACTACATTGGCCTACCTTGTAAGTCGCTCTGGATAAGAGCGTCAGCTAAATGCCGTAAATGACCGAAATGACCGAAATGACCGAACAAACGCCGAGGTCGGATATAATATGACCTAGCTCAGAATGTTGTTGTTGGCACTAGGAAGTATTAATTAGACTTGTTTAGGAGGAATATGAGGACCGAACGAGTGAACTGGACTGTAAGCACTTATTCAGGCTGCTCTGGTAACGGTGGGCCAACAGGGGTGCGCTATCCTCTGGCTGTCAGGGTCTTAGCAGCACTGCTCATTAGCTTCCCCAGGCTACAGCGTTCTGGAGATCCCGAAACTGTTCAGTTGTTTGGTGTAACCTTTAAATCGCTCCCTGCTCCCTACATAGTGCACTACATAGGCTCCAACACCCACACGGTGCACAATGTCTCTGGCCCATGCACTCACTGAACGATTAGTTGTGCTTGGAAGTCAGAATTTCATGAGTCACATATCAGCCTTGATTCAATGCCTCCTTTAAACTGCCCACGCCACTTCAGATGTGTGTCACACGTATGTTACACAAGTGTACACTCTCAGCAACGAGCAATTCATCATTAAATCTGGAATGTACTCTCCTAGGATTAGCCTCAGTGAGCTAATTGGCTATAGTGTAACCTTTCAAGTGCAAAACTATATTTATTTATTACTTTCTTCATTTATTTTAAGTGGAAAATAATTACAGTCTGTGAATGATTTCCATTTCTGGTTGTTAAATTCGGTGTAAAACGTAGCAGTGCCTTATTTCTGTTGTTGTTGTTAGCCATGTAGCATTTAGCATGCTAATCAGCCAGCTAGCTAGCTAGCTGAAGGTATGGTAACAGATGGAGTAATGCTGTGTTCAGGAGCTCATTGGAAGGCTGTATTGAAATCAGCTGGCTAACTAGTAAATACGACTTGGCTCTGTTCGGGGGGTCCGTTTATAGATAAGCCCACCACATGGGAACAAAAAGCATTGCTCTCACCAAGACAAATTCCTTGTATGTGTAACATACTTGGTGAAATAAAGAGATTCTGATTCTGATTCTGATTCTGATTCTGATAATACAGTACTGCTTTTTCCTGGGAGCACGTAGATCTAATGGAAGCTTAATATATTTCCACACTAACTTGTAAACTCATGTATCATCTGGAATCCAGAGTTTACCAGTTGGAAATAAAGCTTTTCCTTATTTACGAGTGGGACAATTGGCATATCCCATGTTTCCAACACCACTTGAATGCATCATAACCTTGCAGCCTACAGCTCAGCAAACCGTATGTTATGGTTTCACAGTCTTGAGTATTTTGAAGTAGTTCACGTCTGTGGTTTATAAGGAGTTTCGTGAGCAGTTTTTGGAGAATATGGAAAGGAAAATGTGTCAGATCACCGTGATTTCTGTGTGTGTTCGACACTTGGGTTCCCTCACTCCTTCAAGAGCTGATCCAATAAACCCGACTCAAGCTAAAACAGTAATGGAACTGCATCAGTGATCCCCGACGGGGTTAATACCAAGGCCAAGTAAACAGGGGCGGTTAAAACCAGCACAGAAACAGGCAGAGTGAACTAGAAATGGGGCAGACAGCCACAATCAGAACCACTGAATTAGAAAACACAGTGCAATGCCGCCACCTGCTGGTGATGCTCCAGAAGTGCCTGTGCTACGTGCATAAAGACATGACTTCCTTTGACTTTGAGTTAGGGTCCATCACAGCTCCGTTACAGTACCGGTGAAGAATGTGGACACCTGTCCAGCGTTTATCACCAGTACTGCAGACAGGAAACATTTAAAGCCATGCAAATATACTTGAGATACAGACAGCTGGAGGTTTAAAGGAGTACCAATAAAAGTGTGCAGTGATTTAAAAAAGACGTTGTACATGCAGGTGTGTTTACCTCTGCATGTGATGGACACCGCCTCCCACGTACCGCTGGTGGTGCAGGTGGAGTATGTTTTGTGCCCCTCCAGCCGGAGACCCCGAGGGCAGGAGTAAAGCACCATGCTACCCGGGACAGAGGACCCATCCCAGCTGACCTGGGTGAGAGGGGGTGAGGGAGGAGGACCACAGCGGATCTCTACACAACAGCCAGAGGATCATCTACATCAGATTCATTTCTACTGTACACCGAATAGAGACACCTATCTTATACTTCCACTCACTGGCCACTTTATTAGAAACACCTACCTTATACTTCCACTCACTGGCCACTTTATTAGAAACATCGGCCTTGTGCTTCCATTAACTGGCCACTTTATTAGAAACATCGGCCTTGTGCTTCCACTAACCGGCCACTTTATTAGAAACATCGGCCTTGTACTTCCACTCAATGGCCACTTTATTAGAAACATCGGCCTTGTACTATCACTCACTGGCCACTTTATTAGAAACATCGGCCTTGTGCTTCCACTAACTGGCCACTTTATTAGAAACATCGGCCTTGTGCTTCCACTAACTGGCCACTTTATTAGAAACACCTACCTTATACTTCCACTCACTGGCCACTTTATTAGAAACATCGGCCTTGTGCTTCCATTAACTGGCCACTTTATTAGAAACATCGGCCTTGTGCTTCCACTAACCGGCCACTTTATTAGAAACATCGGCCTTGTACTTCCACTCAATGGCCACTTTATTAGAAACATCGGCCTTGTACTATCACTCACTGGCCACTTTATTAGAAACATCGGCCTTGTGCTTCCACTAACTGGCCACTTTATTAGAAACATCGGCCTTGTACTATCACTCACTGGCCACTTTATTAGAAACATCGGCCTTGTGCTTCCATTAACTGGCCACTTTATTAGAAACATCGGCCTTGTGCTTCCACTAACTGGCCACTTTATTAGAAACATCGGCCTTGTACTATCACTCACTGGCCACTTTATTAGAAACACCTACTGTGTGCTTCCCCTAACTGGCCACTTTATAAGAAACACTCCCACCATGGTGTAGCTACAGGAGAGGGTTTATTGTACTATGTCACCCTACCCCTCTCATTGTGCGTGTTAAGGTGGTAGTGAGCTGAACGGCATGTGTGTTTATGTACCTTCACAGCGTAGATCAATCGGACTCCACCGGCTGCTGGAGCCGCACACAGACACCCTCTCCACATTCACACTTCCATATCCAGCTTCACAGTCATACAGAGCCACAGAGCCCAGACTGGAGCTGCCGTCCCAGGACAGCACCGTGTGGGGGAGTTGGAGAGGGGCACCACAGTCTACCACTGAACACGCACATATGGAAACACACACACACATATATGGTCATACACAAATGTTTGTGTTGTTGATTGTTTATTTACTGAATTTAACATAAAAAAAGAAATGTGGATTGTGAAAAAGTGATGGCACACTTTATATTTAGGCTTATATGTTATATATATATACATCACACTGAGTAGGGAGTATATAAATACATATAAATATACACTCATCATCAATAGCTGCACCCAGAAGGAGGTGCGGGATTGCAGGTCTGTTGGGTCAATATTGGATCAATAACTGATGATAAATTTAGACTGATATGATCAATATTTATTGAGCTACACATACAGAAGTCTGTCTCTCAGTACGGCGTCGGGCCGCCGTGTTTGCTAACCCAACACGCCAGACGTCTCGGCATGGAGCTGTAGAGGTTCCTAATGGTGTCCTGTGATAATCCATCCCATGCAGCTTGAATATCCTCACACAGTTCCTGCAGATGGTGCGGTAGGGGTGGAGGTGGAGTGACAACAAACCGTTCATCTTGGTGCTGAACACGGTGCCTCCACACACGGATTCGTTGGTCGTCCCCACCAAGACCAAAGTGGGACTCGTCACTGAAGATGAGTCACTCCATGACAGTCTGGCACGACACCATTGCAGTCTTTGGTGACGGTGACGTGGTGTTAAGGACAGTCGTGGTAACGGTCTGTGTACATGTAGTCCTGCGTGGTGCAGCCGCCTGACAATGGTGCTGCACTAACAGGATGACTCATGGAGGACATCACTGCTTGCTGGATGTCTGTAGTCGTGGCTGTCGGGTCAATCAGGCACAGAGATAAGGCCCGTCCTTGCTTACGTCACATGTGCGGCAAACCTACCCACCAAGTTTCATTCCTGTCGTTTGATTCCTTCTGGGTGCAGCTGTTCTTTTGATTATGAGTATATACACTCGTCTTGACCTGATTATACAGTATATATCAAGGTAGGTCTTCTGGCAGAATATTATGACATGGCTTATTATGAAAGTAGATGTGCGGTAATACCTCGACACAGAAAGTGAGGGAGGTTCCAGGTTCCCCTGCTGGAGCAGACGGACACATCCTCATTTCCAACGTTATAAAAACCGTCATTGCACTTATGCCGCACCTCTGTACCGATCTTACTGAGTCCGTTCCATAACATTACTGCATCAGGGAAAGAGGGGGGGACGCCACACTCTACCTCTGAACACACACACACACACACACACACACAGTTACACTACACATCGTAGTCTTGAGGAAGTGTATATGATGATCAGCAATATTCAATTTAACCAATGGGTTAACCAAAAAAGCTGCAAGGCTGAAGTAGTACTGGAAGCATGAAGCCCACCAATTAGCATGCTGCTAACTGCATGCTAAAGTCATCACTCGCTGCTAAAGCACCATTGTGTAAGATGTTTGTGCTTAAAACTGAAATAAGTTTTATTACTGAGTGAGCAAATACGAACAGCCTCAAATAGTCAATCATGCAGTTACACGTTTCCACCAGAGGGGTCTCCAAATCCCAGGAACATACATAGTGCAGCTTTAAGTAATTTCTGACTGAGTTTATGGAGTTTATTTCTGTTATGTTTGAGCTGACATAAGCTGTTCATGTATACCAGCGCTACAGACAATCCCGACAGAAAGAACATACATTATATGGCCAAAACTATGTGGACACCCCTCAGCTGTTTAGCCTTACCTATTGCTAACAGGTGTATGAATTGGAGCACATAGTCATGTAGTCTCCATAGATCAACACTGGCATTGGACAGTTGCCCTGCTAGGTCTGACCAGGTCAACTGTAAGTGCTGTTACCAGGAAATGGAAGCAACAGCAGCTCAGCCCCACAGCAGTAGACCATGTAAACTCACACAGCGACTAGCCGGTCACTGAAGCATGTAGTGCATGATAGTCTACTCTATTCCTGTTGCATCACTCACAGACCCAAACTGCTTCTGGCAACAACAGCACGAGAGCTGTGCATCAGGAGCTTCATGAAATGGTCTCCACGGCCAGGCAGCTGCACACAAGCCTAAGATCAATATGCCCAATAGCAGGAGTTGGGTGGAGTGGGGTAAAGCATTGCCACTGGAGTGATGAATCACTCTTCACTATCTGGTAGTCTGATGGAGGAATCTGGGTTTGGTGGATGAATCTAGGAGAACGCTCCCTACCGGAATCCAGAGTGCACACAGTAAAGTTTGGTGGAGGAGGGATAATGAGCGGGTCTGGGCGGGGGGTTTCAGGGTTTGGGTTTGTACCCTCAGTTCCAGTGAAGGGTGATGTTAATGCTACATCATGTGAGCTCCATAAAGGCATGGTTTGATGAGCCTGGTGTGGAGGAGCTCCAGAGGCCTGACCTCAACTCCACTGAAAACCTTTGAGACGGACTGCCAGAAGCCAGAACCTTCTCATCCAACATCAGTCCCTTGACCTCAAATGCCCATTTGACTGAACGGGCACATAGTTCCCACCAACACACTCCAAAATCCTGTGGAGGGCCTTCCCAGGAGAGAGGAGGGTGCTCTGGGTATCAGTGGGTATGGTTTTGCAATGGGATGTCCGACAAGTTGGTACAGGTGTGATGGTCAGGTGTCCACATACTTTTGGCCAAATAATGTACCTACATTCTGTACTTGCTGCCTTATATTGGTAATAGGTTCGTCTTGTGTTTAGCTTAATACTGAGACAGCACATATGATACTGGACATCTGTGTCACATCTTTGTTGTTGTAGGAGACGTTACCTCTGCATGTTAGAGCTGGTTTGCTCCAGGAACCGTTCTCAGTGCACACAGAGGTATTCCCTCCCACTGCGGGGTAATATCCTTCATTACAGTAATAAACCACTGTGCTGTTAAACCGCAAGCTGCCGTCCCACATCCGGCCACCGTGTGGCACTACAGGGGGCTCCCCACAACGGATCTCTGGAGATAAGAGTGTGCCGGCCGGCGTCCGGAAAGGGGACACAAATTCAGGTCATACAGGAGATTTAGAACAGTGTACTGCACAGAAGAGATTCAGAAGACTTCCAGTATACATGAGCTGTTCAAACGTCTGGAATCACTTTTAATCATATTCATAACTGCTGTTAGTTCATATAGTGATACATTACAGGGTAGATTACGAACTATGGATTACAGTACTGTTCTTTATAGCAAGTTCCTGACAAGTTTTCTGCTTTTTCAGTAATTTGATGACCTGGATATTAATTTTATTAGACGTTTAGTCTGGATGGGAACTTTATAAGAAGTAGTGTGGACTAATAAATAGTCCTGCTTATCATGCTAGACTAAATATCATAACTTCTACAGCTTCCTGCAAATATAAGCCTAAGTAGTTGTAGATAACTAGCCTCCACTGGAGGAGGTAGATTATTGGGTATTGGGCCACTGTGAACAAGTGGGTAGACCAGTTTGGTAGATACCACATGCTAATGTCCTCAGTATCACTATATCAGGCTACCACCTGGTTCTGACAGCCATGTAGTCCTCACACTGCATATTCATATACACCAATAACAGCTGGGACTGGATTGGGCATGTACTGGACAAGATTTGGAGGATGCCTTTCCTGGCATGATTCCAAGGAGAATTCCCTGTAGACTGGGATTTTAGCCACTGCTGGTAGCATGACCGTACGCTTCCATACACCTGCAGATTCAGCTACTTCCTTCACACTATGGTCTTTGGCACGCCCAAATGCAGTCACTCCTTTTGGCCAATCATTAACATCTGCTCTGGAGCCATTTTCCACACATGGAATTCCCTGCACTGTACCACCTGTTCCCAATCTATGGATCCCGTCACTCACACCCCGCAGGGATTTCTTACCCATCATCCTTGTGCAGCGCCATCTGCCAGAACTACAACAGAGCTCAAATTCTTTCGTTGTCTACACCACTTATCCCTCTGCCTCGCCAGGGGTGCTATAGTCTATCCCAGTGCCTATTGGGAGGAAGGCAGGAAGCACCTAAACTTAAAATCCCAAACCTACTTATCCTCAGCTAGAGCTTAGCCTCACAGGGCTCAACGCTAGATGCCTGTTTCAGCCTCTGTAGTAAGACTAGCAATGGTAGAAAACTGACGGCAAAGCAACTGGAGTTTCTAGAGCACTTCAAACACCACTGATAATGGACTGAAGGCTTGAGGCAGTGGAGGTTAGCAGCTGCTGTGAGGGACTGATCACTCGGGGTACGGCCCTGCCTAGCGTCATATTCCAGTTATTTATTATTTATGTATTAGCATTACATATTATTCCATTATATTTTGGTCTATAGCTGATATTTATTAGAATGCAAACAGTGATTCCAAACGTCCAAACCACAGTGTGTGTGTGTGTGTGTGCACACCTTCACACTTGATGTGTATGTGTGTCCACCGTCCGTGTGTGTTACACTCCGACTTGGGTCCTGAACCCACCGTGCGATATCCAACCTCGCACTTATACACAGCTACAGAGCCCACCTTACTGCTGCCATCCCATAATACTACGGAGTTGGGGAGAGGAGGGGGGGCGCCGCACTGTATCTCTGACATACACAAACACAGAAACGTTCACTGACATCGCCCTCACACCACACTTACATCGCCCGTCTTCGGCAGAATGAAGTGTAGCTGTATGAGCCTGACAGAGAGGAATGATGGAGATGAACATGATAAAAGTCCTGTACCTCTACACAGGAAGTCGGCGCTGGTCCAGTTCCCCAGAGCAGAACATACCGAGGCGTTCTGAGTGCCAGCGTTATAAAAGCCAGCCACACACATATACAGCGCAGTGGAACCCAGGCTGGAGCGACCCCCCCACAGCCGCTGTGAGTGGGGCAGAGAGAGCGGCTCACCACAGTTCACCTCTACATGGGGAAGCAGCTCTGTTAGAGAGGACACACACTCACAACAGCCACCAACCGCTCGTTATTAGCAGCCATGAGCAGTTATTAACAGTTATTAGCAGTTATTAGGAGTTATTAGGAGTTATTAGCAGTTATTAGCAGTTATTTCTGTCTAGTTAGGAAAACTTGTCTGGCCCATTTGCAGGCCACATACTTGGGTTTGGTCTGGCCCAGTATACGACTGGATGCTTGTATAATTATTGAATCTGGCCCAAATCTGGCTCATCTATATGCCATAATTGGCTCACAAATATATAGACAAGGCAAAATCGTATGGAGCCATATAGTCTGGCCCGGTACTGGTATGAAACCAGAACTGGGCCCAGAACTGTCTGCTGTCTGGCTACTATCATCTACTATGAGTAGTTATTAAAAGTCATCAGCAGTTATGAGCAGTTATTAGAAGTTATGACCTACTATTAGAAGTTATGAGTAATTACAAGAGGTTATTAGAAGTTGTGAATAGTTATTAGATGTTATGAACAATTATGAGCAATTCTTACAAGTTATTAACCATTATTGTACATTATTAACAGTTATTAGAAGTTATGGACAGTTATGAACAGTTATTAGATGTCACAAGCAGCTATTAGATGTTATGAACAGTCATGAGCTATTATTAGAAGTTATGAACCATTTTTAGCAGTTATGAACAGGTATTAGAAGTAATGAACAGTTATGAAGAGTTATAAGTCATTATTAGATGTTATGAGCAGTTGTGAGCATTTCTTGCTATGAGTCGATATGAACAGTAATGACTGGTATTTGCTATTAGCAGATATAAGCAGGTATTATCATCTATGAGCAGTTATGAGCTGTTATTGTCATTATTACAATGTCATATTGCTCAGTTCAGTGCTGTGATGCAGAATAACTCACCAGCCCTTAAGACTTACCCTCTGTATCGCTCGCTTACCTTCGCAGTGCATGCTGGGACCACTCCAGTGTCCGTCAGCGGTGCAGATGGAGGAGTTTCCTCCTCCTCTCCACACAAAGCTGTCTGCACAGGCGAACCACACCACACTTGCAAAACGAGTCAGAGACGGAGAGATCTGGACCGCATGAGGAACAGAGGGGGGTGGACCACAGTCTACCACTACACACACACACACACACACACACACACACGGCAGTTAGGGGCTGATCCCAGCAATTGCACAATTTAGTGTGTGAGGTGTAAACAGAGTGACTGAGACATCACTGGGCACACTCTGCACAGACGCGCCCTTTGACCTGTGGTTGTAAGTAAGCGGGTTAACTCAACACTAAATACCGGATCAGTAACTATATGGTGATTAGTGATTCTTATGGACTGGAGTGCTGAGGCTGGTTTGTACGCACTTTCACAGTAGGCGGAGTCTCTGTGAGGCTGGAATGGTTCTGATCCGTTCTGAACTCTGTATCCGGTTTGACAGGAACAGGAGAAATCCCCTTCACTGTTCTCACACACTCCCCCCTCTCCACAAACACCCTGCACCTCACACTCGTCCACATCTGTAAAACACACACACACACACACACACACACACACACACACACACACACACAAAAACATCATAAAACATCATAAAAAAACATCTGTCATGGTAATCATTTCATGGTAGATCATGGTAATCGTTTGGTAATCGGTCATGGTAATCGTTTGGTAATCGGTCATGTAATCGTTTGGTAATCTATCATGGTAATCGTTTGGTAATCGGTCATGGTAATCGTTTGGTAATAGATCATGGTAATCGTTTGGTAATCGGTCATGGTAATCATTTGGTAATCGGTCATGGTAATCGTTTGGTAATCGGTCGTGGTAATCGTTTGGTAATCTGTCATGGTAATCGGTCATGGTAATCGTTTGGTAATCGGTCATGGTAATCGTTTGGTAATAGATCATGGTAATCGTTTGATAATCTGTCATGGTAATCGTTTGGTAATCGGTCATGGTAATCGTTTGGTAATAGATCATGGTAATCATTTGGTAATCTGTCATTGTAATCGGTCATGGTAATCGTTTGGTAATCTGTCATGGTAATCGTTTGGTAATAGATCATGGTAATCGTTTGGTAATAGATCATGGTAATCATTTGGTAATCTGACTTTGTAATAGGTCATGGTAATCGTTTGGTAATCTGTCATGGTAATCGTTTGGTAAACTGTCATGGTAATCGTTTGGTAATAGATCATGGTAATCATTTGGTAATCTGTCATGGTAATCTGTCATGGTAATCGTTTGGTAATCTGTCATGGTAATTGTTTGGTAATCTGTCATGGTAATCGTTTGGTAATCGGTCATGGTAATCGTTTGGTAATCTGTCATGGTAATCATTTGGTAATCGGTCATGGTAATCGTTTGGTAATCTGTCATGGTAATCATTTGGTAATCGGTCATGGTAATCGTTTGGTAATCGGTCGTGGTAATCGTTTGGTAATCTGTCATGGTAATCGGTCATGGTAATCGTTTGGTAATCGGTCATGGTAATCGTTTGGTAATCTGTCATGGTAATCATTTGGTAATAGATCATGGTAATCATTTGGTAATTTGTCATTGTAATCGGTCATGGTAATCGTTTGGTAATCTGTCATGGTAATCATTTGGTAATCGGTCATGGTAATCGTTTGGTAATCTGTCATGGTAATCATTTGGTAATCGGTCATGGTAATTGTTTGGTAATTGGTCATGGTAATCGTTTGGTAATCTGTCATGGTAATCATTTGGTAATCGGTCATGGTAATTGTTTGGTAATCTGTCATGGTAATCGTTTGGTAATCGGTCATGGTAATCGTTTGGTAATCGGTCGTGGTAATCGTTTGGTAATCGGTCATGCTGTATACAGTGTATTGTATAAACTGTCCGTTGCTCACCGTGGCAGTAGGTGCCGTCGTTGGGAATGAAGACAGCCATGTTATTGGAGGGTCTATAGCCCTGAAGGCATGTGCAGTAGTAGCTGCCGTACGTGTTGTGACACAAGGTGTGGTCACCACAGATCCTGCCCAGCTGACACTCGTCCTTATCTGAGAGACAGAGACACTGAACGTTAATACTCACCTCACAGAGAGGAGGATCAGGAATCACAGGGTCCCTACTGGATTCCCGAGCTAAACCATCAGCTCAATAGTAATGCTGGCCTTTTACTGGTGGTCTTTACCATCAGCTCACCAGACCAAACTGAGTCCCCCTGTGTGTTTAAGGTGGTAGTAACTTCAGGCTCCTGCAGATGCAGGAGGATGATAGAGCTATAAATCCCTGTGGGGTGTGAGTGACGGGATCCATAGATTGGGAAGAGGTGCTACAGTGCAGGGAATGTCTCGTTCCATGTGTGGAAAATGGCTCCAGAGCAGATGTTAATGATTGGCTAAAAGGAGTGACTGCATTTGGACGTGCCAAAGACCATAGTGTGAAGGAAGTAGCTGAACCTGCAGGTGTGTGGAAGCGTACGGTCATACGGGTCTACCGGCAGTGGATAAAATCCCAGTCTACAGGGAATTCTCCTCGGAATTGTGCCAGGGTACCATCCCTTCAACGTGCAGCTACACTTCACTAAACTACACTAGAGGTCACTAAAGGTCACTAAACATTACTTCACTTGGCTTTACTGACTTAACTGTAAACAATACTCCCAACCCAGCCACAGTATGACACCATCAACAGCATTTACATATGCAGGACGGCTGAGCGGTTTGTTATCTGATGCTGTCCGGGTAATGAAGTCGGACCTTGGCAGTGAGTTCTCCCGTTCCCCACGAAGCCGTACATGCAGTTACACACTTTCCCTCCAGATCCGTCTGTCTTATCCTCACAGGTAGCGTTAGCGTGGCAGGAGGCGCACACGTCCACCTCTGCTCCAGCTGAGAGAGAGAGAGAGAGAGAGAGAGAGGCATGTAGTAATGTGGGAGAGAGAGATGTACAGGAGAAACAGAAGGAGCATAAACAGAAAGCACAGCAGACCGAATGTTTAAAGTACTTGAGCTATGAAATATTAATATTGGGTAAGACTGTACATTAAGTATTGACTACCACAGTGGTTACAGTACATCAGGTACATGTTTACTCAACACTGGTTAACCACTGTTAGTGTACTACGTCATGTTAACTAACACATTACTTCATGGCAGTTAGTCAATATTTAATGTAAGTATGTGTTATTAAATACGGTGATTCCTCATTTAGAGTCTGATATCTGTAGGTTATGAAGTTAGAACTGACTGCTATGTTTTTATGGTATTGATTTTTCAGTTATATTTGATGTAATCAGTGTGTTTTCTCCCCACCCATCATTCTCATGTCGCACTGGTGGGACTGTTTACACAGATCTGATGTCCAAAATCATTTCCCTGACAGAAACGGGGACATATCACAACGCCTCAGATACGCAGCTCATAAACAACAAGAAAGTGTTTTTATTATGATAAACACGAAAAGTGTGAGTGTGCTCACTGAAGTACATGGAATACTGAAGTGTATGGAATACTGAAGTGTATGGAATACTGAAGTGCTCAGAACACCTAAACGTACAAAGTATTTAAGTGTACAGAATTCCTCAAGTGTACAGAATACTGAAGTGTATGGAATACTTAAATACACAGAATACTAAAGAGTATGGAATACTTAAGTACACAAAATACTAAAGTGTACGGAATACTTAAATACACAAAATACTAAAGAGTATGGAATACTTAAGTACACAGAATACTAAAGTGTATGGAATACTTAAGTACACGGAATACTAAAGTGTACGGAATACTTAAGTACACGGAATACTGAAGTGTATGGAATACTTAAGTAAACGGAATACTGAAGTGTATGGAATACTTAAGTACACGGAATACTAAAGTGTATGGAATACTTAAGTACATGGAATACTGAAGTGTATGGAATACTGAAGTGTATGGAATACTTAAATACACAGAATACTAAAGTGTACGGAATACTTAAATACACAGAATACTAAAGTGTACGGAATACTTAAATACACAGAATACTAAAGTGTACGGAATACTTAAGTACACAGAATACTAAAGTGTATGGAATACTTAAGTACACAGAATACTAAAGTGTACGGAATACTTAAATACACGGAATACTAAAGTGCACGGAATACTTAAGTACACAGAATACTAAAGTGCACGGAATACTTAAGTACACGGAATACTAAAGTGTATGGAATACTTAAGTACACGGAATACTGAAGTGTATGGAATACTTAAGTACACAGAATACTGAAGTGTATGGAATACTTAAGTACACAGAATACTAAAGTGTATGGAATACTTAAGTACACAGAATACTAAAGTGTATGGAATACTTAAATACACGGAATACTAAAGTGTACGGAATACTTAAGTACACGGAATACTGAAGTGTATGGAATACTTAAGTACATGGAATACTGAAGTGTATGGAATACTTAAGTACACAGAATACTAAAGTGTATGAATACTTAAGTACACAGAATACTGAAGTGTATGGAATACTTAAGTACACGGAATACTGAAGTGTATGGAATACTTAAGTACACGGAATACTAAAGTGTACGGAATACTTAAGTACACAGAATACTGAAGTGTACGGAATACTTAAGTACACAGAATACTGAAGTGTATGGAATACTTAAGTACATGGAATACTGAAGTGTATGGAATACTTAAGTACATGGAATACTGAAGTGTATGGAATACTTAAGTACACGGAATACTGAAGTGTATGGAATACTTAAGTACACAGAATACTAAAGTGTATGGAATACTTAAGTACATGGAATACTGAAGTGTATGGAATACTTAAGTACATGGAATACTGAAGTGTATGGAATACTTAAGTACACAGAATACTGAAGTGTATGGAATACTTAAGTACACAGAATACTAAAGTGTACGGAATACTTAAGTACACAGAATACTAAAGTGTACGAATACTTAAGTACACAGAATACTAAAGTGTACGGAATACTTAAGTACATGGAATACTAAAGTGTATGGAATACTTAAGTACACAGAATACTAAAGTGTACGAATACTTAAGTACACAGAATACTAAAGTGTACGGAATACTTAAGTACACAGAATACTAAAGTGTATGGAATACTTAAGTACATGGAATACTAAAGTGTATGGAATACTTAAGTACACAGAATACTGAAGTGTATGGAATACTTAAGTACACAGAATACTGAAGTGTATGGAATACTTAAGTACATGGAATACTGAAGTGTATGGAATACTGTGCTGTTAAGTTAACTGAGGTGTAAGTTCTCTTTAATCCAAGCCCTTTTCAGCTTCTGGAATGATATAAAAGCAACTCCACCCTCCAGCTGACCCGGATCTCAACTAAAAGCACCTGTACACCATTCCTTAGTCTACACTAACTGGTGCTGCTGTTCTCCCTGCAGGTTAGCCTGGTGACGCGTTTGGTGGAGGAAGTTACAGATGATTATGTTGGAATGCCGGGTGATAATTCAGGACGGTAACTGAGTCGTGTGAAGGTCAGAGATGCTCCCTCCTGACGGGGACGTGCAGAGTGAGCCGTACCTGTAAGCAGGATGAAGGTCGCTGTAATTAGGCTGAATGCGAAGGCTGCTGTTGTCGTCATAGCTGCTGCTTTCCTCTCATCCCTCATTCGCTCTGTAACCTCTCCTCATCCTCCTCTCCAGCTCTTCCTCCTGCAGGCCTGAGGTCTGGAGATAGCACAGAGGGTTAACCGAGGACTCACTCACAGGGACAGCAAGGCCCCTCTGTCGTGGCTTTGAGGGCCAGAGTGATGCTTCTGACACGTTCAGTTACACGCCACACTGTGTGCAAATAAACTCTTTCACACCCTCTGCAGAGTCATGGTCTGTGTGTGTGTGTGTGTGTGTGTGTGGGTGTAAGGGCGTGGGGTGATGATGACTATTTTTGTCTGTTCTGGATCAGCTCCACCAAAAGCTCTATTTTAATCTTCTACACGTCCTGCTCCTGCCGCACTGTTAAGAACGGGTTTGTCCACTGCATCTAAAGTAATTAGTTCAAGGGGTGTATATATATAATTAAACAGTTAAGATGTGTGCATAGTCATCCAGAGGTGTTTGGGAGTGGTTTGGTGTGAAACGCTTTGTTCTAGTGAAGCTTACTGAGTCAGAACTGTTCCCAGTGGTGGTGAAGGTAACCAGACGTCCCCCTCTAAAAGTTCCCTCACAGAAAGGTCCTACATGAGGTGGTTCTGAATACGCTGCCTGATGTCTGAGACGCTGTTTATGATAGTCTGGAGAAGATTTCAGCCTTAAACTCCATTCATGGTGGAGGGATACATGCTGCAGGGCGCTGTGAGGTCAAATAGTCCCCCAAAGAAACTTAGTATTTCCAGGTTTTCCAGATTTTCCATCATCAACATTCCATATACACTCATGTGTAGGTTCACTTGTGGTTTAGATAGTCAATAAAGTGTCTGTATGTGTGTTCTAGACATGGAGAACCCTGGTTCCCATCACCACCACCATTGTAAAGAACATCTGAACATCTGATCTCACACCAAACCCACCTGGGGGTATTTGGGAATTTTTAAAAATGGTGAAATTCCATTGTAGGTTATAGATTTAGAGACGTTTACAGTTGGAAAACTCATTGGAGTTTGGGTTCTGGTGTACATGAATAGATAAGCCTGGACTTTGAATGCGAGTATTAGGTGCTGGTGCCTCCTAAAAGATCAACATCAGGCTTAGTCCACTGCTCCAGCCCAAGATAAAAGTTGCCACCGCTGGTTACGGACGTTTTGCACCGAACAATGAAATATCCGGTTTGCTGTCGACCACCCCAGAGTCTAGAACCTCAACATCACTGAGCGTGTTTGGGGTTATTTGGATGGTGGGAAGCAGCAGAAACAGCTAAACCAGCTTCTAAGACTGAACCTTGGAGGTGTGTCCTGAGAGTGAGGCTCCTGAGGAGAATGGACACTGTAACGAAGGTGAAGAGTGGACACAGTGACCACCCAAACACCTGATATTATACAGTACTCAGTTGTTGGGGCGTCTGTGGGATGTACTGTTAAACATGGTTTCACACACATACATTAACCTTTATATACACGTCCTGACATTGTATAAAAACAAGTGTGTGTGTGTGTGTGTGTGTGACTTGGCCTACCTCTCGTCGAGTTCCCTTAATCCAGAAACTACTCTCCCATCTGGCCTTATCTTAAATAAATCTCCCGTGTGTATTAGTAAGCCGGTGATCCTGAGTGAGGAGCGTTTAGGCCTCAGGCTCATACCGTAATGTAGAGTCAGTGTGAGTGACCTGTGGGGTCTGCGGGGGGGCGGAGAGTTAACCCTGTGTGGGACGGACAGATAAGAGCACTCAGCCCTATCATCACACACGCACACACACACACACACACACACACACACACACACCAACGCACATACATCAACTACACACCAAGCCTCTACACGCTGCATGTAGTGTTGTGGGGTAGGGGTGGTCCCCCCACTGAAGCTGGTAGATGATTGGTTATTCGGGTGTCAGTCCTGGATGGGGTTGATGCTTCTTTACAGGAGAAGGTGGCTGTACTCTCCTCCTTTCAGCTGTCTGCAGGAATTTAACAGGAAAACAGGGAATAAAAAACGGCACTCACTACAACCAGACTGAGCCTAGTATGGAATCGTGGTCTTCCTGAACACACACAGACCCTACAATGTGGATAAAAGGAATATAGCTTTATTCCAGACCCATATCATGGAATATAGCCGTATTCCAGGGTCCACGTCAGTGTATTCCCAGTCCTCATACGGAAACTAGGCTGCATGTTTTGAATTCATTGTCTTTGTGGTGTCATGAAAACCAATATACATCCATCCACACATAAATCCATCTATTCAGCCTATAGCATCTTAGCTCCGCCCCCTCGGGCTGAAGATATAGGCTGTATTTGAAATCCCATACTACATGCTACTAATGTACTAACACTGCCTAACAGTAGTATGTAGTCTGTGACCAAATTGAAGATCTGTAGTGTACTGGAGATACCTGGATGGTGTTCTACTCCAGTCAGAGGTTCTAGTGTACAGGGGGATCTATCTTCATGGTGTACTGGAGATCCCCGGATGGTGTTCTACTCCAGTCAGATGTTCTAGTGTACAGGGAGAGGTATCTTCATGGTGTACTGGAGATACCCGGATGGTGTTGTACTCCAGTCAGGTGTTCTAGTGTACAGGGGGAGCTATCTTCATGGTGTACTGGAGATACCCGGATGGTGTTGTACTCCAGTCAGATGTTCTAGTGTACAGGGAGAGGTATCTTCATGGTGTACTGGAGATACCCGGATGGTGTTGTACTCCAGTCAGATGTTCTAGTGTACAGGGGGAGCTATCTTCATGGTGTACTGGAGATACCCGGATGGTGTTCTACTCCAGTCAGAGGTTCTAGTGTACAGGGGGAGCTATCTTCAGGGTGAATTACTTTGCAATCCATGCCAAAATACATTCCCAACACTAAAATGTATTCCAGAACATACAGGCATATTAATCAAACACATGTTTACCATACATTCATTTGAAAATAATGTGGAAATATTACATGTACCAATAACATTGAATCCCATGCATGCAAAAATTAATGTATGTAAATGCATTAATTACATGCATTTGACTACGTATGAAAATATAATGCCCTGCAATACAGTGTTCCCACATGTGTGTAACGGTTAACGCAGAATACAAAATTCAAGAACTGTCGGGTGTGGGCCCTTTAAAACATTTATAGCACTAAGACCGCCGCCCAGTAAGAAACAACCACACTGCAGACTCACATGCACACACGCCCAAACACACTCTTCATTCAGAAAGGCAGTTACAGGAAGTAAAAGCTTCCTCCTGTCCTCCAGAGATACTACACTACAGTAACACCCATTACCCAGAATGCAAGAGGAAAAACACCAAAGAAGTGACCCATGAAAGAACGCAAACCCGAACCACACACTGTTTTTACTGAAATGAATATTTATTAACATAGAAACGATGGTGATGAAACCACTGACAGTATCACGTGCCCAACATTCACCAGTGCTGTATGAACACCCCTCATAAACACTGGGTCAGTTCATTAATGAGGCTCCTTTATTAACTGTAGCCGTACAAAAAGGTCTTCTAGGTAGAAATGATATCCATGTACCTCTCCAGCGCTCCAGTCCGTCCCCTGAAAGGCTGTGAATGTTTCATGAGCTCAGTCGTACAACCGAGCGTGAGAGAGAGGTTCTATAAAAGCTCTAAAAAAAAAAAAAGCAAAAAAAAAAATCCAGTTTATAAAAATGCTTCCAAAGACCCTCACAGCCGGACCACCTCAACATTCCGATATCCAAACGATGGATTCCTACATGACTGTGGATGTAGAACGGTGTGCCGTGACGGATGAACGTGTGAACATGTGGATACAAAGCAGAAAAGACCCAAAAAGAGAAACACTGATAAACACACACACTTCAGTGCTAACACATCGATCGGTGACCGAACGTCTTTCAGATGGACCCCGCGGTCATCTTCATCAGGACGCTGTAAACCAAGAGCCGACTGCAGACCAGCGCTCTTACCGTGAGCCAGAGCTTATCACAATACACTTCACACATCAATCAATATCAATAACTCTGTGCAGCTAATTACATAAACACACGGCCTGCACCAAAGAAGACCCTCATAGAGTCCCACCCACCGAGTATGACCGATCTCAGTGCTGGACCTCGCTGTCTGTTTTAGATTTGGACAACCATCGATTACTGTGATACACCCACATGTGAACACAGAATTGCCCCTGAATTTGAATTTGGTCTAGAACTGTGTTCACACTCAGAACAAACTGCAGCTGCAAATACGTGACAGACTTTTTACATTGTCCAGAACATGCCGCCGTATGTCAGTTAAAAGCCGACATTACTGGAAACTGGGAATTCTTTACTCTTCCGGGTGAGAATAAAGTCCCCAGCTACCTCAGAACAGAAACTAGAATGCTGATAAGTTGATCGCTAATACCACCACCATCACTTTCAGGTAGCTTTAGCTAGCTAGCCAAGCAGCTAACTCTAACGTTGTTAGCACATATGATAGCACCGGCCCAGTTTTGTCCCCAGTCGCAAGTTAAGATTTAAGGTCCTGGCATCATAACTTTACGGGAAACACATCAAACACACATACGCCTTTAAACAGATGGCGGATTTTGGTAATTATCTCCCAGATGTCCTTGAGTTGTCTGGTAATGGCTAACTTCCAGGTGATTCCAGGTTGTTTTTCCAGGATTTAGATAGCTAGTGCTTTGGAATCAGCTCTCTTCCTTTCTTGGAAAATGATTGTCACTCTGTTTAATTCAAATCACAGCTACAAACATATACAGGACAGAATTCAGGTAGGATTACGACCGTCTGCCAAACGATTCCCACAGCCCACATATCCGGTGATTAGACACAATGGCCGGTTTATATACAGCTAGCAGACTAGACTCTCAGGTGATGCCTTAGCTAAACCTCGCTCCCTTGTTGGATGGACCCTCGGAGTGGAAATGTAGGTGGGACTTTCTACCGTCATTGGACTCTGACTAGAAGTGTTTAAGTCTATTGAGTTCTATTCAATGGCTAGTCTACTCAATTCCTTTATATACCGGTCCGTTCAGTTCAGTTCAGTTCAATACCCTTTTACCTGTGTAATACCATTCCACCTGTTCACCTTCTATTCCACTCCATTCTATACCCATCTACCCAATTCCACTCAGTTTCATACCACATTCCTTATTAGTCTATATTTAAATTCCATACGCCTTCTATTCAATTCTACTCTTTCATTCTAGTTTATTCCGTTTGCTTAGATTTCTTTGTCTATTAGTCATTAGCCAATCCATTATATCCTATTCAGTGTATTCAAGACAATTCCATACCGGTCTACTCCCTTCTCTACCCATCTATTCAATTCCATTCAGTTCCATACCAATCAACTGAATTTCATTTTGTCCCTTATTAATTTCATTCCCTCCCATTCCATTTAATCTATTCTCTTAAATTCCATTCCATAACCATAATCTGTTTAATTCCATCCAATTCCCTACAAGTCTATAAATGTAATTTTGTTTCCTTCCCTATAATTTTCATTCCATTCAATCTACTCTATTCAATTCCTCTTTTTAAACTAGTATACTTAATTCAATTTCATTCCATTCAATCTATTTAATTCAATACCAGTCTATTCAATTCCCTGTCAGTCCATTCAAATCGGTTTCTCTATATACCAGCCAACTCAATTCAGTTCAGTTGAATAAGATTATCTATTTAATTCCACTGTACCATTCATACCACTGTATTCAATTTGCTTAAATTAATTTTTAGACAATTTTATTTATTTACATTTGATTCAATCTATTCTATCCTATTCAATACCGTTCAATACCAGTCTACTTCATTCTGAGCCAACTGATTGAGATATGTTTCATTCCATTCCATACCCATCTACCAATTCAATTCCATCGGATTTCATACGCTGCATCTATTCAGTTCCACTTAATTTCATACCACTATATTCAATTTGCTTAGATTTTTTTCCTTTTTAGTCTATTTAATGTAGTTACATTCTGTTCAATGTATTCTATTCTATTCAGTTTAATTTCAATTTATACCATTCTACTCAACTCCACACCAATCAATTCATTTCTGATCCATTCAATACCAGTGGATTCAGTTCTATTTTACTTAATTGCATACCAGCCAATTCACTTCTGTTCCATGTAATTCCATACCCATCAATTCAATCCTGTTCCACTCAATTCCATAGCAGTCTATTCATCCAGTTCAAAATAATTACATATCCGGCGATTCAGTTCTGTTCCATTCAGGTCCATATCAGAAGATTCAATACAGTTCAATTTAATTCCATACCATTCGGCTCATTCCCATTCTATACCAGCCTGTTTAATTCCAGAATGAAAATGTCCAGGGCCCGGATGTCCTTATAGAGCTGCGGTCCTGTTGATGAGGTCAGGCAGAATCACCTGTTGCGCTGTATAAGCCATATAAACGGAGTTCAGGTAAGTATGAAGTGAGCACTGATGTTCAGAGGATTGTGCAGTAACAGCACAGGCGTTCGGGCCTTTTGGGAGGCTCCTCCTCCTGCTCAGGTAGAGGCGGGACCTCCAGGCTCTGGCTCTGCCTCTCACACACAGAAGGGGAAGAGTCAGAGGAGACGGACAGGAGGCGGCCGCAGACGAGCTGAGCGGCATTGCCGTCGGTGACAGAGCAGTCGGTGACTGTCCTCTCCCTCAGGGACATGTCGTCATCGTCCTCGTCGATCAGTATCACCTCCGACCTCAGCACACAGGCCAGCGTGCGCACGTCCTCCGAGGACGCCATGTTGCTGGAGTCCACCAGGCCCATGGAGGACGACTTGTCCAGAGACGTCTCGCCGCCGTCCAGCAGACTGTCCTCCGCCTCGGAGCCGCAGTAAGGACTGCCGCCGTCCAGGTGCTCAGTAAAACCCTGACGCACACGTAGAGGTTCATGTAGTTAACAGGACAGAAACTGATTACACAGCACGAACAATCAACAGAGACAAACCTGGACCAAACTCAGGTCAGAAGACACCCATGGTGTTTAGGCAGTATGGTTGTTCCTGGGCTCCCCCGTCACATAACGCTACAACACACGGGGAGGGCGAAGGCTAGCATGTGCTTCCTCCAACTCATGGAAGATCTAGCACATCTTTCCAAACTGAAGCTAATGCCTCATACTGCTAATTCTGTTAGCTCAGCTAACATGGACCCATGTTGGCCAACGCTGAGTGGTGATGGAAGAAGGAGGACCAAAGAGGGGAGCCGTTGGATCTCTAGCATCACCAACATAGTGAAAGTAACTGAAGCTGTAGAAGTAGATACGAGAATCCTGCAGGATCGACAGGATCGTCACCACTGCTGATTCTGAAGCTATGTGAAAACGTTACTTACCCAGTCAGCCTGCTTTAGCTTTTCTACAGCTGCTAAAAAACACAAGACCTTAATGTGCTAAAGACACGACATTAATGCAGAGGTACGATATTTCCATGTTTGCAGTGCTACTTTATTCCATTCAAGCTATTCTATTCAATTTCATTTCATACCCATCTATTCAATTTCACACTAGCCTATTTAATTCGGACTGTTCTATTCAATTCAATGCCATTCAACACCAGTCTCATCTATTCCCTACCAGTCTATTCAAATTGGTAATTTTATATACCAGCTCAATTCAGCTCAATTCAATAATATTTGCCACCTCAACAAGCCAAGATACATGCCAAATAATTTGCCTAAAAATGCCAAATAAAATGCTAAATAATTACAAGACACAACTGCCTTTAATGTTATGCTGTTAGCTTTAGCATTAGCTCATCCACTAGTTCAACCCAAAGGGGCTAAACAAGATGCCTTAACTTTCTGAATGAAAATAAATAAATACATAAATGTAAAAACCATACATAGGCCTCTACCTGGTTCCTTCACTCTACTGAATTAGCCACAAGGCTTCACAGGTAAGCATCAGCTCTTCTATTGCATATATGGAAACGTGTAAACCCGTATATATCATAGCTTATATTTCTTAGTTTTACCCAATAGATATAGCTTTAAATTACAGTTATAGAAAAGGGTATGTTTGAAAGGGGGAATATATATATACATAAACATAAATTAATGTGTATATACAGTATTTTGTGTTTCATTCATGTACTTTTTTGCATTGAAGTACTGCAGGGGACTCACCTTAACCCCGGTTAAATGTGATGTGACAATACACATAATTAGGTTTGATTATACGGTGTTGAACAGAAGTTACTACTCACTGATTTAACTCATATGCAGGTTCTGAATGGTGCTGACCAAAACAGTCTAAGCAACATTCAGGACGTACCAGACTGAATCAGAGGAAACCCGATCTCCTCCCGCAGTGGCACCTACTCACCCCTAACGACTCCCTCAGTGTGGCGGTCTGTGATGTTAGTAAAGCAGGACCCAGGCCGTCAGACACCGACTCCGACAGGCCCTCCTTATGAAGGTCGGTGTGATCTGAGTTACGCTCCAGCAGGTGGGGGCTTTTCTCCGGGGTCACAGGGATGTTGTGTACCGTCCTGTTGGAGTTCCTATAGAGCACTGTGCTCTTCTGAGCATGCTCAGTAGAAGACGAGAGACTGTTCATCAGGTTCTTCTGCTGCTTCTCTATACCGGCTGTCTTACTGCCAGGACCTGAGAAGTATAAAGAGAGACGGCTGAGTGTATAACTCTAAGCTCTAAATGTAGGTATTGTGGTATAGACTGAGTCTGTTCTACACTTTCTCGTTAGGTCGAGTGTATAACTCTAAGCTCTAAATGTAGGTATTGTGGTATAGACCGAGTCTGTTC
>CM067499.1:6455094-6488279 GCA_034552555.1 Semaprochilodus insignis
GAGAGAGAGAGAGAGAGAGGGGGAGAGAGAGAGACAGAGGGAGAGAGAGAGAGAGAGAGAGCGCAAGAGCCAGAGTGAGAGACTGAGAGAGACTGAGAGAGAGAGAGAGAGAGAGAGAGAGAGAGGGAGAGAGAGAGTGCAAGAGCGAGAGACTGTGTGAGTGAGAGAGTGAGGGGGAGAGAGAGAGCGAGTGTGCGAGAGTGCGAGAAGGAGAGAGAGAGACTGTGAGAGAGAGAGAGAGAGAGAGAGAGAGGGAGAGAGCAAGCGTGTGAGAGAGACAGATCGCAAGTGCGAGAGATTGAGAGAGAGATAGAGAGAGAGAGACTGAGAGAGAGACTGACAGAGAGAGAGAGTGAGGGAGAGCGAGCGAGCGTGTGAGACTGTGAGAGGGAGAGCGAGTGAGGGAGGGAGAGAGTGAGGGAGGGAGAGAGAGCGAGCGAGCGAGAGAGGGACAGAGAGAGAGAGACTATGATTTCTGCTCCGCTCCCGTGGCAGTCTGAGGGGCGCTCTCCGGCTTGGCGATCTGGTAGGTGATGAGATATTCTGGATAGGCCTGAAAAACGGAACACAGAACACATTTACTCCACACACACACACACGTCTCCTCCGCCCGTCAGTCCTGGAGCCTGACAGCAGACTGGCAGCTGGACTCTGATGCCCCATGTGGTCCTGGTCATCTCAAAAAGAGTCAGTAGCCTCTATAAGCCCAGAGCAGCAGAAACTAGGACTGACTCACTTACCAGTCATTTTTCATGGTTCTGAAACTAGATCCAGAACTATACAGAGAGTAGATCCCACATGGCTTGCTACAGTTATGTATTAGCCAGCTAGCTAGTTAGCATCAGTGTCATGTCACAGTTATCAGAACAGATATTAATTCTAACATGTTTAACTGTGTGAGGTAAAACAACCTACATGTGTGGAACGTGTGAGGTGTATCTAGAACGATGGGGAGTCGTGTTGAACGAGCCAGTCTTGCCTTGGGATGTGACTTCAAACTGAATGTCTTGAATGGGAACTAGACTTGGGACTTGTCTGCCTTGCCCTGGACTAGATTTGGGACCCGTCTTTCTTGTCTATGGATGAGACTTGGGACTTGTCTGTCTTGCCCTGGACTAGATTTGGGACTTGTCCGTCTTGCCCTGGACTAGATTTGGGACCCTTCTTTCTTGTCTATGGACTAGATTTGGGACCTGTCTTTCTTGTCTATGGACTAGACTTGGGACTTGTCTGTCTGGCCCTGGACTAGATTTGGGACCTGCTTTTCTTGTCTATGGACTTGTCTGTCTTGTTTTGGCCAAGACTTGGGACTTACATGTGTTGCTCTGGATTAGACTTGGGACTTGCCTGTTTTGGCTGGGGACCAGACTGTATAGTCTTGGACTAGTCTTGAGACATCCCTTGTCTGTCTTGTTTTGGACAGGACTTTAGACTTGCTTTGAAATACACTTGGGACTTGCTTTTCTTGTCTTGCTTTTCTTGTCTTGGACTAGACTTGGGATAGAGCATGTCCTGTCTTTGGATTAGATCTGGGACTTGCCTTGATTTTGGAATAGACTTGGGACTTCCTTTGTTTGCTTTGGACTGGACAACTTGTCCAGCTTGTTTTGCATGTCAGGACTTGATTCTCACTTGTTCTAGGCATACCTAATGACCTCTACAGTAGTGAGCACAGGAGTGCCATATGTGTCTCCTCAGGTGTATGCTGTACCTGCTCTCCCCTGTAGATGACATACTCTGCGTACGCGAGGCCATTGACGCTGGGCCTCCCAATAACAGAGTGATGACCTGGAGGAGCGTGAGCCATCTTCATAGCACTGAACTGCAGGAAGGACTTTCCCAGAGTTACCCTGCAGAACAGCATCTGCCTGCAACACACACCAACATATTACTGAACACAGCTCCTACACAAACGCACATGAACCTGACATCCTATAGTCTTCAACCACAGCCATATTAGTAACTGGTGTATACTTGTGTTGCCTTACCTGTGGCACAGGTAGCAGGAACGGTCTTTGTGTGTAGGGCAGCCGGTTCCTCCTCCGATGCCATAAACGTACTGATTACTCTTGGACGAGTTTTCAGCAAAGTAAATCCCCGCCCCAAACATGCCTCCAATGTAGGCGTGCCGCTCGTCAAAGCCTTTATGGATGATGGCGTTTATAAAGGGTGAACCTGAACACCACACCAAACACAGCGTCAAAACACAACGTCAAAACACAACATCAAAACACAACATCAAAACACAACACACTCCTCCAGTCCTGTCCCTGGGAGCCCCCAAACAGTCCAGAACACCATCCGCTACACTCATCCAACTCTAAATACTCCTACTGCTGTGTTCAGCTCAACTGTGCGGGTTCTTAGTTACTAGGGCCTAGATGGAAAATTTCTGCTGAGACGGACTGCTTTAGAGAACAGCAGAACCTGAGATGGACTAATTTTGGGTTGCCAGTAGAGTCTGCAACAGACAGAACAGTAGAGTCTCAGACAGACTGCTCCTGGAGGACAGTAGAGTCTCAGACAGACTGCTTCTGGAGGACAGTAGAGTCTCAGACAGACTGCTTCTGGAGGACAGTAGAGACTGAGACAGACTGCTTCTGGAGGACAGTAGAGACTGATGCAGACTGCTTCTGGAGGACAGTAGAGACTGAGACAGACTGCTTCTGGAGAAGGTGAGTGGGGTTAAGGAGACTGAGGAGGGTGTGGAGTTTACCATGGAAGAGCATGCGCTCGTTATGATGATTGTGGTTCTCGTCAGCGATCTCCTTCTGCCGGTGAGTGTAGCGTTCTCGTAACTTCTTATTCACCACCTTCTGGATCTGCGCGCACACACGCACACACACCAGTCACAGACCATTCTAGTAATACAGCATATGTGTATATTTATATCTGACTACTTTAGGTGTTTGTTCCCAATTCTGCACCATGGTACCAACGGACGTTGGGAATGTTTTGGTTGTTGTAACCAGGACTGTGTTTTGTGTTCAGACGGTGCAGTTTAGTATGTATATACTCAACACCATATAACAGTAAGCATAACAGGCAGTTTGGGCTTGGAGGTGCCTTCGATTAGCACTGAATTTGAACAATTCAATCAATTTCAATTTTAATAAATGAATTCAATTAAATTTTGAACTGAACTATTATATTTGATTATTCAATGAGTTGATTTCCATTCCGTCAGCAGAATGGCCAGTAGGGGGCGTGCAACATGGCGTTAAACTTGTTTACCAGGGCTAAACTCCTAAAGTTTCACCCCATCACTGGAAGGATCTTGCAGATGCTTTGACCGGCCAAAAATGGCAATTATCAGTCAACACTGATACTACCGATATCAACATCAGGCAGTTTAATCAGCCAACCGAAATATCGATCAGGCCCCTGTGACCAGAACTGTGTTCACCTTGATGACGTTGTATCTGCTGAAGACTCCTCCTGCGTTACCGCCATCTCTGTGCTCTCGGATCGTGCTCTGCATCTGCAACAAACACAGCATTAAAGGATTTCACACATCCGGACGACTCCCAAAACCAAACACAGCAGCAGCGAGCTGGAAGGAAACCCGGCGGGTCATCACCACCGCCACTTTGTTAGTTTACCTCCTCCTCCACGGACTGGAACTCCTTGTCGTCGGGTGGCAGGTCAATGAGGACGGTGCCCTGAGCGGTGCAGTGGAAGGCCAGGTAAGGGTTCGCACCTGGAACACAAACATTGTGGACAGCAGGACAGTTAAAGCTACTGCTGTAAACACACCGCATCTGAACAGAACCGCATTCCAGAGTCAGTGCAAGCCCCGAGGGGGATGAGTTTGTGGGTGAACCTCAAGAGCTTGAAACACTATTACACCACCAAGCGAACCAGAACAGGCGCGGACTCACCCTGCTGCCCCCCCAGCAGCCTCTCGATGCCTTTGATAAGCTTGTGTCGGTGTCCGTAAGCGTTAATGCCGATTTCCTTCAACTCCTCATGTCCCATATCGGCCAACACGTCCAGAGTGATCTGCGGAGGGAGCGGGAGAGCTGAATAAAGGTCGTAGGAGCACAGAACTGGGACAGCAGTGGAGCAAACTAGGAGCTAGATCAGGAGACATGTGCTGTGAGGCCTCACCTGCTCGCGTTCGAAGATGTCTCGGAGGTGCTCCAGACCCAGACTCTTCAGGAACTGACTGATGTTCATGTCCAGCACAGTTACTGCAGGGTAAACATCAGCGTTAGCACATGGACGCTGGAGCTGACCACAGCGCTCAACAATAACAACCGTGCAGATACAGTGTGGTGGACTCGACTCTCTCACCCTCTCCCTCTTTCCTCTCGGTTCCGGACGCTCCGTCCGCAGGACCCGTGGCTCCCCCGCTGGCCCCGGCGCTGGCTCCGTCGCTCAGAGGCCCCGCCAGGTTATCGATGCTGGAGGCGGCGGAGAGGCAGGAAGGTGTGGAGGCGGGCGAGATTAAAGCGGCACTCAGAACGGTGGCCTGCGGCTTAAAACAGCTGGGCAGAGCATCCGGCGGCATGGCGTCCATCAGCAGCGCGCGGATATCATCAGCCTGGGGGGGAGGGGTGGAGGAGGGGGGATATAACATGTTTATTAATAATAATAACAATAATAATAAGATATGTACATTGTTTAGACAGCATTAGCTCAGCTGTGTACTGTGGTAAACCGTTAGCACATCATTAGTAAAGCAGGGTACTGGGGCTAAGCGTTAGCAAAGCATTAGAACAAAGCAAGTTCTTCAGTTCTACAGTGGTGTACCATGGCTAGGTGCTAGCATTAAACTAATGCAGTACAGTGGCTGTGTGTTAGCCAAACATTAGCACAGTGGCTAACATCATGGCTAAGTGTTAGTACAGCACTTGTACAGTAGTTAGCTGTGCCTACATGCTAGTCTTATATGGTAGTTTTCAAGTACAACCCTACTACAGCTCCCCAGGCTAAGTGTTAGCACAGCATTAGATCAGTACTGTACCGTGGCTAAGTCGAGCGCAGTCTGGCCCTCCTGGTTCTTCATGGTTGGGTCGGCGCCGTGTGCCAGCAGCAGTGCACATAACTGCGTCCGGCCTTTCTGAGCAGCTTCGTGCAGCGGCGTGAATGCCCACTTGTCTGTTGCGTTCACACACGTGTTGTACTTTATCAACAGGGCTGCTATGTCCACGTGCTGGAGAGAGAGAGAGAGAGAAAGAGAGAGAGAGAGAGAGAGAGAGAGAGAGAGAGAGAGAGAGAGAGAAGGATCAGTGTGATGGTTCTGTAATACAGTGAAGACAGTTTCACTGCACTGGCGGTTCTCACCCCGTAGGAGGCAGCGTTGTGCAGTGGGATCAGTCCTCCTTTATCCTGGGCGTTCACGTCTGCTCCATGCTCCAGCAGATACTCCGCCACCTCCAGGTTATTGTAGCCAGCTAGTAACAAACACAGGGCACATGTTCATGACGTCCTGACAACGTTTAATACCACACGTGTGTGTGTGTGTGTGTGAGGGAGAGCGTACCTGCAAGGTGCAGCGGTGTAGAGTTCCTGCCCTGCGTGTCTCTGCAGTTGATGTTGTCCGGGCTGCACAGTTTCTGCACTCGAGCGAGGCAGCCCTTCTTCGCTGCGTCCAGCAGGGCAGCGTCTCCGCGCAGGAGGTCCTGAATGTCCGTGTCGCCGTCCTTCACCATGTCCAGGGCCATGTTACCGTCACGGTTCTTCTTGGACGGGTCGGCGCCGTGCTGTAAGATACCCACACAGCACTGTCAGGCTTCCACATCACTCCAATTCACTCTACACACTCGTGCAGGCGTTGGGTGCGGAGGGGTCTATGTCAGCATCGGCACACAGAACATTCACATCAGCCAATCAGTCAAGGCTCTGACCTTCAGCAGTAGTTTGCAGATTTCGTATTTGCCCTTCGCCGCTGCCTCGTGCAGGGGGGTGAACTTCCACAGGTCAGCGACGTTCACCGACGCTCCATGTCTGACCAGCAGCTCCGCAACTTCATAATGGCCGTAGGAGCAGGCGTTATGGAGAGGGACCAAACCACTGAGAGAGGCAGTGAAGGAACCACAACAATCAAACTCAGGCCGATATAACCGTGACGCTGTCGTGACCCTAACCAGTAGGTGGTGCTGTGGGTCCTTAACTCTATATGAGGTTCAGCTTCATAATTGTGTTACGGATACAAATACATTATGAATATTAAAATAATCTGACACACATAAAATATACACTGTATGGCCAAAAGTATTCGCTCCTCTGTCTTCACACACATATGAACTGGAGCTACATCCCATTCTTACTCCATAGGGTGTAATATGATGCTCCACCCTTTACAGCTATACCAGCTCCAACTCTTCTGGGAATTCTTTCCACAAGGTTTAGGAATGTGTTTATGGGAATTTCTGACCATTCTTCCAGAAGCACATTTGTGAGGTCAGACACTGATGTTGGACGAGAAGGCCTGGCTCGCAGTCTCCGCTCTAATTCATCCCAAAAGTGTTCTATTGGGTTGAGGTCAGGACTCTGTGCAGGTCAGTCCAGTTCCTCCACACCAAACTCCCTCATCCATGTCTTTATGGACCTTGCTTTGTGCACTGGTGTGCGGTCATGTTGGAACAGGAAGGGGCCGTCCCCAAACTGTCCCCACAAAGTTGGGATCATGAAATGGTCCAGAGTCTCTTGGTCTGCTGAAGCATTAAGAGTTCCTCTCACTGGAACTAAGGGTCCGAGCCCAAGTCCTGAACACCACCCCCACACCATAATCCCCCCTCCACCAAACTCTACACTCGGCACAGTGCAGTCAGACAAGTACCGTTCTCCTGGTACCACCAAACCCAGACTCGTCCATCGGACTGCCAGGCGGAGAAGTGTGATTGGTCACTCCAGAGAACACGTCTCCACCTCTCTAGAGTCCAGTGGCGGCGCTTTACACCACTGCATTCCACACTCTGCACTGCGCTTGGTGATGTGAGGCTTGGGTGCAGCTGCTCGGCCATGGAAACCCATTCCATGAAGCTCTACACACGGTTCTGGAGCTGATCTGAAGGACACATGAAGTTTGGAGGTCTGTAGTGATGGACTCTGTAGAAAGTTGGTGACCTCTGTGCACTATGACCCTCAGCATCCGCTGACCCCGCTCTGTGGCTGAGCTCCTGTTGTTCCCAATCGCTCCCACTGTGTTATAATCCCACTGACAGTCGACTGTGGAATGTTTAGTAGGGAGGGAATTTCACGACTGGACTTGTAGCACAGGTGGGATCCTATCACGGTACCACACTGGAGTTCACTGAGCTCCTGAGAGCGACCCATTCTCTCACTAATGTCTGTAGGAGCAGTCTGCATGTCTAGGTGCTGGGTTTATACACCTGTGGACATGGAAGTGTTTGGAACACCTGAATTCACTGATTTGGATGGGAGGGGAGTGAATACTTTTGGCAATACAATGTATTAGATGTGGTAGCTACTTTTTCATCTGCACGTTACTTTAACCAGACTGAGCTCTTGATAATCACGGCCGTACCCCTTATCCTTGGCGTGAACGTCGGCTCCATGGTGCAGCAGATACTCCACCACGGCCACACGGTTGTATCCAGCAGCGAAGTGCAGCGGAGTGGAGTGGCGGCCTTCCAGATCCCTACAGTTCACGTTCTGAGGAGAGCACAGCTGCTGCAGGACACACAGAGACACGCTCGAGTTAGCATCTCTCCCAAACAGCACCTGAACACACCTACCAACACAGGCCCACCGCCTGTACTGTAAAACTCTCACCCAACACATTTTATAAAAGAAACTTCAAATGAAGCTGAATTTTCATTCATTAACATTTATTAAAAATAAATTTAAATTAACTAATTTAAAAAAAGAGCTTTCCATACAAGAACGATGTGGACAGAAATAAAAATTATACAGTATTTTTTTCCACCAACAAAATATGAAGTTTATACCAAATTTCCTATATCTGACCCATCCCACCCAAACAGCCCTACCCCAAAGGAGGGAAAGAGAGAGACAGGAAAGAAAAGAGGACCCAGAACTTTGATTGTGATTAAATAACTTACATGGATTAAAAACATAAATAAATAAATGAAAGTTCCTTTTAACCAGCGTTCTGTAAACCTCACTAACAGCAGCTGTGAGAGAGCATGTCTGTGGGCGGAGCCTGGAAAGGTGGATCACTTCCAGCTAATCTATCCACTAACACCTCCACACCCTCTCACCTTGACCGTGTCCAGATCTCCAGCTTTAGCCGCCTCCAGAAAACGGTAATCCACGTCGGAGTTTCGAGCTGGAATGTTTTCTGCAGGAACATAACGGAACCATAACGGAACCATAACGGAACCATAACGGAACCATAAACACAGTCAGCATGTTAATTGTTATCATCAGTCAGGTAAAGAGCAGCTTCACACGGGTATAAAATATTAATACCACAGGGGGTAATATATGTTATTACACTGTAATATGTATTTGGGTACGTTATGACACGTATGTATACGAGATCATATGATAGTCACCGCTGAGTATCTGCTGGACGGCCTCGTTCCCCATCTGAGCTGCCGTAAAGCCCTGCAGTGAAACGATTGCCGGGTCGGCTCCAAAACTAAGCAGCAGCCTGCAGGTCTGGATGTGTCCGGCGAGGGCGGCTCTGTGTAGGGCGGTCTGACCCAAAGTGTCCACTGCGTTCACCTACAACACACACACACACACACACACACACACACACACACACACACAAACACACAGGTCAGTATGCTTTCAGGCTTCAAGACTGCAATACTGAATATGAACTCTGACCCCTGTGCTCACATCGTGCATGTAACACACACACACACACACACACTAGTGAACACACACACACTAGGGGACACACACACACACTAGGGGGCACACACACACACTAGGGGGCACACACACACACACTAGGGGGCACACACACACTAGGGGGCACACACACACTAGGGGGCACACTCAGGCCCGATTCAAGCCCTGATATAACTTGTAGGTGTGTGTGGGTGCACACATATGTCAGGGAAAGTTACTGGCTAGGGGCAGATACTGATTTTCACATTGGACCACATGGGGGCGCCAATCAATTGGGTCTTATAAACTGTAGGCTCAGCCAGAAATGGGTCGACTGGGGCAACAGAGGGAAATGGTGGTGCTTTAAACACTGCACGTGGGACTCTTCCAGAGAGAGGCTGGCTCTGTCCTTGGGTCTCACGCTCTCTCTCTCTCCTCTCCTCTGTGGACATCCATCTATCACCTTATGAAACCTGAACGCTACCATGAACTTGGCTTGGGCTTTGCCCGACCACGGGCTCATGGACTGAGCTGGCGCCACCTTTCGAGGTGATTTGGAGACTCAGGTGAGTCGCTCTCTCAGTAGGTCCAACTTCACGTCTCACAACAAGTTGCAACACATAGGGGCAGAGTGTCTCAGTCCCAGCCAGGGTCAGGATACGTTAGGTAAACCCTAGACAGTTTGGAGGTTTGGCTCCGTGTGCCAGTGGGCTTGTAACACATACCTTTGCTCCGTGTTTCTGCAGAACCTCCAGAACATCATTATGAGCTCGTTCAGCGGCCACATGGAACGGAGTCATGAAACTACAGAGAGAAGACCAGGAGAACCCGAGTGAGGAATGACGGAGGTGCTCAGGTAAAGGAGAAGCTCTGGGTTAATCTGCGTGTGGTGACTCACTCTTTGTTCTTGTCGTGGATGTTTGCTCCTTTCCTCAACAGCAGCTCTGTGACCTGTTTGCGTTTGGGGTGAGGAGACGCCACCACACAGTGCTGAAAGCACACACGCACGCACACGCACACACACACACACACACACACACACACACACACACACACACACACACACACACACCACAGCAGTTACACACCACATCTTTAGCAGACCAATCAGGCCCATTCTGCGGTATTCATATTCAGGCTCCTTAGCCGATCCCATAATTCTGAGGATTCAGTGACTGTCAGATGAAACGCTGGATGTGAAGCATGTGTGTCTGCCACAGGGTAATACCAGTGACTTCCGAACAGACCCTTCACTCTCCCACGTTTATCCCGTTTACACTTCACCAGCATTCCATACAAAAACCCACAGGACACGTGCAGGTCCACTGGTGGTTTAGATACATATGTGCCGACCCCTGGTTCCCATCACCACCACCACCGTAAAGACCATCTGAAGCATTCCACCCCAAACCCCGACTCTGAATCACTCTGCTGACGCTGAATTTGGAACCTCAGTTGGATTAAAGCTCAGCTAAGATAAAGAATGAACACAGGTAAATAAAGCTGCAGGTAAGTCCTCGTCGTACCAGAGCGCTGTCGTGCGAGTGCGGGTGTTTGAAGCTGATGATCTCCTGTGGAGTTTTCTTCACTTTGGCCACGTCCCCCTCCCGTGCAGCCTGCAGCAACGAGTGACCTTTAAACTCATCTGAGAGAGACAGAGAGGGCAGAAAGGTCACGTACCACGATCGTAACTCACTCAGGCAGCTGTGAGTGTGTTTAACATAGAGTGTGTGTGTGTGTGTGTGTCTCTCTCACAGGTGAGTTTCTCTCGGAGCTCAGGTGTGGGAGCCAGGTCGATGGCACTCTTGCTGTGGCAGTTGAGCAGGTTGGGGTCGGCTCCATGACTCAGCAGCAGCGAACACACCTCCACTCTGTTCTTACTGGCCGCCTCGTGCAGCGGCGTGAACTGCCACAGATCCATCGCGTTCACACACGCTCCATGCTGAAAACGACACAAACAGTAATCAGTACTGTGCATACATGAAAGAGGAGTTAGGCCGGGTCACAACCTGGGGACTTCATAACATGAGAGAGGCCGGGCCACAACTTGGGGACTTCACAACGTGAGAGAGGCCGGGTCACAACCTGGGGACTTCACAACGTGAGAGAGGCCGGGCCACAACCTGGGGACTTCACAACGTGAGAGAGGCCGGACCACAACCAGAGGACTTCACAACGTGAGAGAGGTCGGGCCACAACCTAGGGACTTCACAATTTGAGAGAGGAGTCTGACAGGGCCACAACCTAGGGACTTCACAATGTGAGAGAGCAGTTTGGCCGGGGCACCAACTGGGGACTTCACATTGTGACACGGGGGTTTGACTAGGTCACAAATCAGGGACATGAGAGAGGAATCTGACTGGGCCGTGAGCCACCATCTCCACATTATAAAAGAATAGTTGAAGTGTAAGTGAGGAGTTTGATAGGACCACACGCTGCTGAGTTCACTAAGTGACAGTGGAGTTTGACTGTTCCGTGTGCTGGGAACTTTGCACAATGATAGAGGAGTCAGTGGCTCTATACTGTGACAGAGGAGTTTGACTGGATTGCGAGCTGGGTCTTTGCACTAGGGGAGTCTGATCAGCTGACAGCAATATTGCATGGTTCACTGTTTCATTCCTAAGTGATTCAAATATGAGTGTAAAGTGGATGTTTGGATGTCTGACCTTCAGCAGGAGTTCAGTGACCTCATAGTGACCATACGAACAGGCGTTGTGCAGTGGGACCAAACCCCTGAGAGACAGACACAGACAGACAGAGTGTGTTAAATGCACTTGTTGGAAAGAGGCAACGTTACCACACGACATCTGTAACATCCACAACGTAAGATACTTAGTGATGGATGCAGCAACATGGAACACAGACAGATCAGCCAATCCAAATCCATTTATGAAGTGTAGAAACTGGAGCTATATAACATTACTGAGCTATATAACATTTATTTTAGTGAATTTTGATTAAATACATGAACAATATCAGTTTGAATTCTATCTATCCAGTGCCAACACTTTCAGACAGTTATCTGCTGATACTGATACGTATGACCGCGCCACCCTAAAGAGATTAGACTATCTGTTCCCCGTGGAACTCTAATCCCGTCTCTATGGCACTTGGGTTCTGTGATGCGGACAGTGTTTACCCTTTATCTTTGGCGTGGACGTCGGCTCCATACTGCAGCAGCAGCTGGACAATACGGACGCGGTTATAACCGGCAGCCAGGTGCAGCGGAGTCGACTGTAACAGACAAACACCATCATGATTATACAACCAACGACATGCACGTAAACAAAACACAACTCAATCATAAAACCGGCCTGATCACAAAAGCGTCTGCTAGTTAACGGCTTCTAAAATCATCCCCCGAATTCATGTACCCTGAACACAGCTCCCAAACCTCAGCCTAAAACTACAATTCATAACAATAATTATAAAAACACACCCATCAGGAATTCAGCACTCATCATACTCTACAATAGAGCACCCAGCCCTTTACTGAGCCTAACAACACACTATGTGCACGTACCAGACAAACGCATTCAACAATATTCAGTAACAGACATCTTCATTCACTGTTCATGCAATGATGAAATGATGGATCATGCTCGTTGATGGCAAATGAAGGAAATAAACGAGTGGTGCGGTCGTCAGTCAGGAAGCCTGTGATAATGAGGACGCTCGGTGCAGATCAGACAGGACGGGGTTTATACCCCACTCAGAATCACTCAGGGCCAGAAACACCACACTCAGCTCACCACCACAATCCTGCTTCCGTG
The DNA here is from genome assembly GCA_034552555.1 of Semaprochilodus insignis. Taxonomy (NCBI): domain Eukaryota; kingdom Metazoa; phylum Chordata; class Actinopteri; order Characiformes; family Prochilodontidae; genus Semaprochilodus; species Semaprochilodus insignis. The sequence goes on from CM067499.1 coordinate 6,467,643, forward strand.
CTACCATCAGCCCAAGTGTGCAAGGTTAGAGCCAGCCAAGTGTGTTAGATCAATGACAGATTAGAGCCAGGTGTGCAGAATGTTAGACTATAGGTGTAGTAGATTAGATACAGGTGCGTTAGAATAGGGCCAGGTGCAACAGAAATTACACATAGTACAGGTGAGATTACGCAGCTCAGAGGAATTAGACTTGATACAGGTGTGCCAGGTTAGATTTAGGTGTGCAAGACTAGAGCCAGGTGTGCTGGATTACTAAAATCGGAGGCATTAGATCCAGGTCTGCCAGGTTAGACCCAGGATTACAGTCAGGTGAGCTAGATTACACCCGGTCAAGGTGAGCTACATTAGAGCAAGGTGTGCCTCATTACACCCATTTCAGAAGAACCTAGCCATGGCTGAGCTAGATTACACACTACACAGGTAAATAGATTTGATCAGGTGTGGAAGATCAGGTTTGCCTGATTACACCCAGGCCAGATGTGCTAGACTGCAGCCACACAGGCAAATTAGATTTTAACCAGGTGTGGAAGATTAAAGTCAGGTGTGCTAGATTACACCCAGTCCATATGTGCCAGATTACAACCAAAATTTAGAGTAGTGCCAGATTACCCAGGTCAGATGAAATAGATTTGATCCAGGTGTGCCACACTAGATCCCAATGTGCTAGATTACACCCAGCCAAAGTGTGCTAGACTAGAGCAAGGCTACATTACACCCTGCTCAAACAAACTAGATCAGGTCCAGGTGTGGTAGATTAGAGCCAGGTGAGCTATATTACACCCAGCCAGATTGTACTAGATTACACCCAGTCCAGAAGTGCTAGATTATGGCCAATGCAAATTTTAGCTCACACACACACACACACACGTGAGGAAGATTAGAAGCTCGTTAGAGGCGGGTATGCTAGAACACAGCCAGGTGTGCTGGATTATACCCAGCCCAGGTGTAAGAACACACTTAAGTGTGCTAGATAACCCAGCTCAGATGACTTGATTTTCATCCAGGTGTGACAAATTAGAATCTGGCATGCTAGATCAGAGAACAATGTACTACAATACACCCAGCCCAGATGAACTAGATTAGATCCAGGTGCGCTAGATTACAGCCAGGTGTGCTAGATCAGTTCCAGACCAGATGTGCTACGTTGGTGCCAGATGTGCAAGATTACACATAGGTGAGCCAGATTACACCCAGTCCAGATGTGCTAGATTACACCCAGTCAAGGTGTACTAGATTATGGCCATCCCAAGTCTTAGATGGCACAGGGGTACTAGATTAGAGGTTGGTTAGAGGTAGGTATGCTAGAACAGAGCCAGGTGTGCCATATTACACCCAGCCCGGGTGTGAGATTACACACAGGTGAGTCAGACTACACCCAGCCCGGTTGTGAGATTACACACAGGTGAGTCAGACTACACCCAGCCCGGTTGTGAGATTACACATAGGTGAGCCAAATTACACCCAGCCTGGGTGTGAGATTACACATAGGTGAGCCAGATTACACCCAGCCCAGGTGTGAGGTAACACATAGGTGAGCCAGATTACACCCACCCAGCCCAGGTGTGAGATTACACATAGGTTTGCCAGATTACACACAGCCCGGGTGTGAGATTACACATAGGTGAGGCAGATTACACCCAGGTGTGCCAGACTGATGGATAAGGCATTGTTAGAGTCATATCTGACAGTCGCTAACGTTGGTGCATTAACACACAAACACAAACTGACAGACGCGCTCACACTCACAGATCCAGGTGGTTGAGGGTGTGAATAATTATGAGAAAGGAGTGCAGGACGTCATGCTTCACCTCTGATCACAACCAATCAAACGGATGCATCAAAAGAGCAGAGAGATACTGATCTGAGCTGTGGGTGGGGCTCAGGTGAGAACGTGCAGCAGGATGAGCTCTAGCAAAAGCAGGTGATTCGCACAAACAACTCAAACAAGCAAGCAAACAAACAAACAAACAAACAAACAATTAAATAAAAGTTCAAACATATGGAAAGCCTCATGTCATGTCAGAGTCAACCAAGTGCGAGCAGCTGTGTGGGTTGGTGGAGATGGATTGTGCCCAGCACAACAACAACAGCACAACAAAAAAAGTTTCAGTGCAAATTAATATGCGTGTTTATGATGGATTTTAGGGGCGTAAATTACAGAAATGCAAATCAAACTTTTCAGAATTATTAGATTATTATTTTCAAAACAAACTTACCAGCATTTTTTGTGAAGTTGACTGAAAATCGCCAGAAACAAATAAAACAAAGGCAGAAACAGAAATTAGGCCTAAAATCTACCACACCAACATCAAGATCCCACAAAAGGCATAAAAACAAGCACCACGTCATAAACAGTAACACATGCAGGATGTACTCAGAGCTCCACCTTCACCACCCTCAGGGTCATCCAACCACCACAGCCCTGAAGTTACTGCTGTTAAAGGGCCCATATCACGCTCAGCTGGAGGCTTTACACCCATTCAGCCTACAGCAGTTTAGCCCCACCCATTCAGCCTACAGCAGTTTGGCCCCACCCATCAAGCCTACAGCAGTTTAGCCCCACCCATTCGGTCTACAGCGCTTTAGGCTCAACAACTGAGTCACCAGCAGTTTAGCTCCACCCATTCATCTTACAGCTGTTTAAATCCACCCATTAAGCCTATAGCAGTTTAGCCCCACCCATTCAGCCTACAGCAGTTTAGCCCCACCCATCCATCCTACAGTAATAAGCCCCACCCATCCAGCCTACAGCAGATTAGTCCTACCCATTCAGCCTACAGCAGTTCAGCACCACTCATTCAGCCTACAGTGCTTAGGGCTCAACAACTGAGCCTACAGCAGTTTAGCTCCGCCCATTCAGCCTAGAGCAGTTTAGCCCCACCCATTCAGCCTACAGCAGTTCAGCACCACTCATTCAGCCTACAGCACTTTAGGCTCAACAATTCAGTCTACAGCAGTTTAGCTCCACCCATTCAACCTACAGCAGTTTAGCCCCACCCATTCATCCTACAGCAGTTTAGCCCCACCCATTCATCCTACAGCAGTTTAGCCCCACCCATTCAACCTACAGCAGTTTAGCCCCACCCATTCAGCCTACAGCAGTTTAGCCCCACCCATTCATCCTACAGCAGTTTAGCCCCACCCATTCAGGGTTGTCTGTTTTCAGTGCATTAAGTCACAGCCATGTCGTGGGTGAAATGCAGGATACGGGCTCTTTAACTTCAGTGCCGATTCCCGGATTCTGTTCTCTGGGTCTATGAAGAGTCCTACACAGTCCCCACATCTGAAGGTCTGCTCCAATCAGAGTCATGGAGGTCCCTGAAGGGGACGGCTGTCACGAAACATTGGCCTACTAAGCAAATGAGACAAATCAAATGCGCAGTCACACGAGAACTAAGGCACCTCCAGCACTGACCACGTCCCAACCCTGAGCCAACCTCATAACCTACACGTGTTCACCCCCAGAGGTGTCACCTGTCCACAGGGGTAACCAAACATCTGTTTATATATCATATATAATATATACAGTCAATAACTGCAGGCTCTTACTCCTGTTCATACAGCTCATGAGGATCTCGAGGGGAACCGGAGCTCCTCCCAGCTGCTGCTTTTCCCAGTTTGCTGCTGGTTGACTCAGAGGGACATACAGCGCAGCTGTGAGACGGAGAGCCAAACGATGCTAATGACTTCTCTAAATACTGTAAAACGAGCCGTTATACTGAAATAATTCTGTACAGTTAAAAAACAACGAGAGAAACAGCAGCAGCAGCAGACGACTGAGGGTTAAATGACTGAGGGGTCCTGATGAGGACAGATCTACTCCGGTGGGGGTGGGGGGTGAAAGAGATGGCCTAAAAACATAAATCACAAAGCGAGCTTAACCAGCCATCCAATCTGAACTCATTACAGCAGAACTGGGTCACTACAAATACAGAACAGCAGATTTAAATAAATAAATAAACAAGTAAACAAACAGCTGGGCACCTGGGGACTGAGCAGGGTCTCAGATCTGTACGACTGTACAAACACCTGCACAGTGAACACCGAGATCTAACGAACATCCACTCTCACCTGTACTAACACAGCATAAACACAAACCTCCAAACCCAGAGCTTCATACCCCCGTACTCAATAACACCCACTCAGGTACATATACACGAACAACTACAGACTCGAATACGACGTGAGAACTCCAACCTGCATATAACTAGACCAGTAACTTCACATTAGATACCCATTAGGTTCATATACGGTATATACCTGTAACAGGAAATTACAGTGTATACCTTTAACAGGCAATTACAGTACATACCTGAAACAGGCAATTACAGTGTATACCTTTAATAAACAATTACGGTATATACCTTTAATAGACAATTACAGTATATACCTTTAATAAATAACTACAATATACTGTATATACCTTTAATAGACAATTACAGTATACACCTTTAATAGACAATTACAGTATATACCTGTAACAGGAAATTACAGTGTATACCTTTAAAAGACAATTATGGTATATACCTTTAATAGACAATTACAGTATACACCTTTAATAGACAATTACGGTATATACCTTTAATAAATAACTACAATCTACCGTATATACCTTTAATAGACAATTACGATATATACCTTTAATAAATAACTACAATATACTGTATATACCTTTAATAGACAATTACGGTATATACCTTTAATAAATAACTACAATATACTGTATATACCTTTAATAGACAATTACGGTATATATCTTTAATAGACAATTACAGTATACTGTATATACCCTCAATAGAGAATTACGGTATATCGTATATACCCTCAATAGACAATATCAGTATACTGTACATCGTTTAAATTTGAGCTATCTGAAAAGTTGTATTTGCTAATACTCATATATTTATAAATACAGTGTTTATGAAATTTACTTCAGTAAAAAAGTTTACTTCAGTAAGATTATAAATGCTGTAAAAACACAAAAATGAAGATTTATTAGTGTAGTAACCCAGAAATCCGTCTGGAGATGAATAAACACAACACCAGACATCAGTTTAAAATACCGGCCAAATCTAAACATCTGTCTGACAGTGATGTTTTATTAAATCAAATATATCCATCAATAAAACTTATGATTCCAGCATCATTGTGCCTTAATTACAATGTCTTGCTGTTGATTCCATAATATAAATAAAACAGCCAGAAATGTATTTTATTGGCCTTTATAGCTTATAATATTCCCATTTACAATACTATATTTTCTTGTGCCGTTAATTATTAAAATGTTACTAATAAGTTACTAATAAGCTACTTTAAACCTTCTCTGCATAATTACACAGTCGAGAGGTAAACAAATTCATTCAGAGTGGTTTGGTGTGAAACACTCGGTTCTAGATAACCTCTAGACTCAGAACTGTTCACAGTGGTGGTGAAGGTAACCAGACCAGGTTCTGAATACGCTGCCTGATGTCTGAGACGCTGTTTATGATAGTCTGGAGAAGATTTCAGCCTTAAACTCCATTCATGGTGGAGGGATACATGCTGCAGGGCGCTGTGAGGTCAAATAGTCCCCCAAAGAAACTTAGTATTTCCAGGTTTTACAGATTTTCCATCATCAACATTCCAGTCTATAGGTGTGTTCTAGACATGGAGAACCCTGGTTCCCATCACCACCACTGTAAAGAACATCTGAACCACCTCACACCAAGGTGCAGGAATAAACACAGGACTATTTATGATCATATTCTGTAATAAATAGATCACTGTGTAAAACAGGTGTACAGGTGTTACCTTGCGTCCGTCGCTGGCGTGACAGTTAACGTTGAGCGGCGTGAGCAGAGCCATCAGCTTATCTTCATTCCCACTCCTGACCAAACACACACACACACACACACACACACACACACACACACACACACACGGCTCAGTATCAGAGAGATGAGGGAGGGCAGAGGATGGAGAATGGAGGAAGGAGGACAGAGGAGTGAGGACTGGGGATAGAGGATGGAGAATAGAGGATGGAGGACAGTGGAGTGAGGACTGGGGATAGAAGATGGAGAATAGAGGATGGAGGACAGAGGAGTGAGGACTGGGGATAGAAGATGGAGAACAGAGGAGTGAGGACTGGGGATAGAGGATGGAGAACAGAGGAGTGAGGACTGGGGATAGAGGATGGAGAACAGAGGAGTGAGGACTGGGGATAGAGGATGGAGAACAGAGGAGTGAGGACTGGGGATAGAGGATGGAGAACAGAGGAGTGAGGACTGGGGATAGAGGATGGAGAACAGAGGAGTGAGGACTGGGGATAGAGGATGGAGAACAGAGGAGTGAGGACTGGGGATAGAGGATGGAGAACAGAGGAGTGAGGACTGGGGATAGAGGATGGAGAACAGAGGAGTGAGGACTGGGGATAGAGGATGGAGAACAGAGGAGTGAGGACTGGGGATAGAGGATGGAGAACAGAGGAGTGAGGACTGGGGATAGAGGATGGAGAACAGAGGAGTGAGGACTGGGGATAGAGGATGGAGAACAGAGGAGTGAGGACTGGGGATAGAGGATGGAGAACAGAGGAGTGAGGACTGGGGATAGAGGATGGAGAACAGAGGAGTGAGGACTGGGGATAGAGGATGGAGAACAGAGGAGTGAGGACTGGGGATAGAGGATGGAGAACAGAGGAGTGAGGACTGGGGATAGAGGATGGAGAACAGAGGAGTGAGGACTGGGGATAGAGGATGGAGAACAGAGGAGTGAGGACTGGGGATAGAGGATGGAGAACAGAGGAGTGAGGACTGGGGATAGAGGATGGAGAACAGAGGAGTGAGGACTGGGGATAGAGGATGGAGAACAGAGGAGTGAGGACTGGGGATAGAGGATGGAGAACAGAGGAGTGAGGACTGGGGATAGAGGATGGAGAACAGAGGAGTGAGGACTGGGGATAGAGGATGGAGAACAGAGGAGTGAGGACTGGGGATAGAGGATGGAGAACAGAGGAGTGAGGACTGGGGATAGAGGATGGAGAACAGAGGAGTGAGGACTGGGGATAGAGGATGGAGAACAGAGGAGTGAGGACTGGGGATAGAGGATGGAGAACAGAGGAGTGAGGACTGGGGATAGAGGATGGAGAACAGAGGAGTGAGGACTGGGGATAGAGGATGGAGAACAGAGGAGTGAGGACTGGGGATAGAGGATGGAGAACAGAGGAGTGAGGACTGGGGATAGAGGATGGAGAACAGAGGAGTGAGGACTGGGGATAGAGGATGGAGAACAGAGGAGTGAGGACTGGGGATAGAGGATGGAGAACAGAGGAGTGAGGACTGGGGATAGAGGATGGAGAACAGAGGAGTGAGGACTGGGGATAGAGGATGGAGAACAGAGGAGTGAGGACTGGGGATAGAGGATGGAGAACAGAGGAGTGAGGACTGGGGATAGAGGATGGAGAACAGAGGAGTGAGGACTGGGGATAGAGGATGGAGAACAGAGGAGTGAGGACTGGGGATAGAGGATGGAGAACAGAGGAGTGAGGACTGGGGATAGAGGATGGAGAACAGAGGAGTGAGGACTGGGGATAGAGGATGGAGAACAGAGGAGTGAGGACTGGGGATAGAGGATGGAGAACAGAGGAGTGAGGACTGGGGATAGAGGATGGAGAACAGAGGAGTGAGGACTGGGGATAGAGGATGGAGAACAGAGGAGTGAGGACTGGGGATAGAGGATGGAGAACAGAGGAGTGAGGACTGGGGATAGAGGATGGAGAACAGAGGAGTGAGGACTGGGGATAGAGGATGGAGAACAGAGGAGTGAGGACTGGGGATAGAGGATGGAGAACAGAGGAGTGAGGACTGGGGATAGAGGATGGAGAACAGAGGAGTGAGGACTGGGGATAGAGGATGGAGAACAGAGGAGTGAGGACTGGGGATAGAGGATGGAGAACAGAGGAGTGAGGACTGGGGATAGAGGATGGAGAACAGAGGAGTGAGGACTGGGGATAGAGGATGGAGAACAGAGGAGTGAGGACTGGGGATAGAGGATGGAGAACAGAGGAGTGAGGACTGGGGATAGAGGATGGAGAACAGAGGAGTGAGGACTGGGGATAGAGGATGGAGAACAGAGGAGTGAGGACTGGGGATAGAGGATGGAGAACAGAGGAGTGAGGACTGGGGATAGAGGATGGAGAACAGAGGAGTGAGGACTGGGGATAGAGGATGGAGAACAGAGGAGTGAGGACTGGGGATAGAGGATGGAGAACAGAGGAGTGAGGACTGGGGATAGAGGATGGAGAACAGAGGAGTGAGGACTGGGGATAGAGGATGGAGAACAGAGGAGTGAGGACTGGGGATAGAGGATGGAGAACAGAGGAGTGAGGACTGGGGATAGAGGATGGAGAACAGAGGAGTGAGGACTGGGGATAGAGGATGGAGAACAGAGGAGTGAGGACTGGGGATAGAGGATGGAGAACAGAGGAGTGAGGACTGGGGATAGAGGATGGAGAACAGAGGAGTGAGGACTGGGGATAGAGGATGGAGAACAGAGGAGTGAGGACTGGGGATAGAGGATGGAGAACAGAGGAGTGAGGACTGGGGATAGAGGATGGAGAACAGAGGAGTGAGGACTGGGGATAGAGGATGGAGAACAGAGGAGTGAGGACTGGGGATAGAGGATGGAGAACAGAGGAGTGAGGACTGGGGATAGAGGATGGAGAACAGAGGAGTGAGGACTGGGGATAGAGGATGGAGAACAGAGGAGTGAGGACTGGGGATAGAGGATGGAGAACAGAGGAGTGAGGACTGGGGATAGAGGATGGAGAACAGAGGAGTGAGGACTGGGGATAGAGGATGGAGAACAGAGGAGTGAGGACTGGGGATAGAGGATGGAGAACAGAGGAGTGAGGACTGGGGATAGAGGATGGAGAACAGAGGAGTGAGGACTGGGGATAGAGGATGGAGAACAGAGGAGTGAGGACTGGGGATAGAGGATGGAGAACAGAGGAGTGAGGACTGGGGATAGAGGATGGAGAACAGAGGAGTGAGGACTGGGGATAGAGGATGGAGAACAGAGGAGTGAGGACTGGGGATAGAGGATGGAGAACAGAGGAGTGAGGACTGGGGATAGAGGATGGAGAACAGAGGAGTGAGGACTGGGGATAGAGGATGGAGAACAGAGGAGTGAGGACTGGGGATAGAGGATGGAGAACAGAGGAGTGAGGACTGGGGATAGAGGATGGAGAACAGAGGAGTGAGGACTGGGGATAGAGGATGGAGAACAGAGGAGTGAGGACTGGGGATAGAGGATGGAGAACAGAGGAGTGAGGACTGGGGATAGAGGATGGAGAACAGAGGAGTGAGGACTGGGGATAGAGGATGGAGAACAGAGGAGTGAGGACTGGGGATAGAGGATGGAGAACAGAGGAGTGAGGACTGGGGATAGAGGATGGAGAACAGAGGAGTGAGGACTGGGGATAGAGGATGGAGAACAGAGGAGTGAGGACTGGGGATAGAGGATGGAGAACAGAGGAGTGAGGACTGGGGATAGAGGATGGAGAACAGAGGAGTGAGGACTGGGGATAGAGGATGGAGAACAGAGGAGTGAGGACTGGGGATAGAGGATGGAGAACAGAGGAGTGAGGACTGGGGATAGAGGATGGAGAACAGAGGAGTGAGGACTGGGGATAGAGGATGGAGAACAGAGGAGTGAGGACTGGGGATAGAGGATGGAGAACAGAGGAGTGAGGACTGGGGATAGAGGATGGAGAACAGAGGAGTGAGGACTGGGGATAGAGGATGGAGAACAGAGGAGTGAGGACTGGGGATAGAGGATGGAGAACAGAGGAGTGAGGACTGGGGATAGAGGATGGAGAACAGAGGAGTGAGGACTGGGGATAGAGGATGGAGAACAGAGGAGTGAGGACTGGGGATAGAGGATGGAGAACAGAGGAGTGAGGACTGGGGATAGAGGATGGAGAACAGAGGAGTGAGGACTGGGGATAGAGGATGGAGAACAGAGGAGTGAGGACTGGGGATAGAGGATGGAGAACAGAGGAGTGAGGACTGGGGATAGAGGATGGAGAACAGAGGAGTGAGGACTGGGGATAGAGGATGGAGAACAGAGGAGTGAGGACTGGGGATAGAGGATGGAGAACAGAGGAGTGAGGACTGGGGATAGAGGATGGAGAACAGAGGAGTGAGGACTGGGGATAGAGGATGGAGAACAGAGGAGTGAGGACTGGGGATAGAGGATGGAGAACAGAGGAGTGAGGACTGGGGATAGAGGATGGAGAACAGAGGAGTGAGGACTGGGGATAGAGGATGGAGAACAGAGGAGTGAGGACTGGGGATAGAGGATGGAGAACAGAGGAGTGAGGACTGGGGATAGAGGATGGAGAACAGAGGAGTGAGGACTGGGGATAGAGGATGGAGAACAGAGGAGTGAGGACTGGGGATAGAGGATGGAGAACAGAGGAGTGAGGACTGGGGATAGAGGATGGAGAACAGAGGAGTGAGGACTGGGGATAGAGGATGGAGAACAGAGGAGTGAGGACTGGGGATAGAGGATGGAGAACAGAGGAGTGAGGACTGGGGATAGAGGATGGAGAACAGAGGAGTGAGGACTGGGGATAGAGGATGGAGAACAGAGGAGTGAGGACTGGGGATAGAGGATGGAGAACAGAGGAGTGAGGACTGGGGATAGAGGATGGAGAACAGAGGAGTGAGGACTGGGGATAGAGGATGGAGAACAGAGGAGTGAGGACTGGGGATAGAGGATGGAGAACAGAGGAGTGAGGACTGGGGATAGAGGATGGAGAACAGAGGAGTGAGGACTGGGGATAGAGGATGGAGAACAGAGGAGTGAGGACTGGGGATAGAGGATGGAGAACAGAGGAGTGAGGACTGGGGATAGAGGATGGAGAACAGAGGAGTGAGGACTGGGGATAGAGGATGGAGAACAGAGGAGTGAGGACTGGGGATAGAGGATGGAGAACAGAGGAGTGAGGACTGGGGATAGAGGATGGAGAACAGAGGAGTGAGGACTGGGGATAGAGGATGGAGAACAGAGGAGTGAGGACTGGGGATAGAGGATGGAGAACAGAGGAGTGAGGACTGGGGATAGAGGATGGAGAACAGAGGAGTGAGGACTGGGGATAGAGGATGGAGAACAGAGGAGTGAGGACTGGGGATAGAGGATGGAGAACAGAGGAGTGAGGACTGGGGATAGAGGATGGAGAACAGAGGAGTGAGGACTGGGGATAGAGGATGGAGAACAGAGGAGTGAGGACTGGGGATAGAGGATGGAGAACAGAGGAGTGAGGACTGGGGATAGAGGATGGAGAACAGAGGAGTGAGGACTGGGGATAGAGGATGGAGAACAGAGGAGTGAGGACTGGGGATAGAGGATGGAGAACAGAGGAGTGAGGACTGGGGATAGAGGATGGAGAACAGAGGAGTGAGGACTGGGGATAGAGGATGGAGAACAGAGGAGTGAGGACTGGGGATAGAGGATGGAGAACAGAGGAGTGAGGACTGGGGATAGAGGATGGAGAACAGAGGAGTGAGGACTGGGGATAGAGGATGGAGAACAGAGGAGTGAGGACTGGGGATAGAGGATGGAGAACAGAGGAGTGAGGACTGGGGATAGAGGATGGAGAACAGAGGAGTGAGGACTGGGGATAGAGGATGGAGAACAGAGGAGTGAGGACTGGGGATAGAGGATGGAGAACAGAGGAGTGAGGACTGGGGATAGAGGATGGAGAACAGAGGAGTGAGGACTGGGGATAGAGGATGGAGAACAGAGGAGTGAGGACTGGGGATAGAGGATGGAGAACAGAGGAGTGAGGACTGGGGATAGAGGATGGAGAACAGAGGAGTGAGGACTGGGGATAGAGGATGGAGAACAGAGGAGTGAGGACTGGGGATAGAGGATGGAGAACAGAGGAGTGAGGACTGGGGATAGAGGATGGAGAACAGAGGAGTGAGGACTGGGGATAGAGGATGGAGAACAGAGGAGTGAGGACTGGGGATAGAGGATGGAGAACAGAGGAGTGAGGACTGGGGATAGAGGATGGAGAACAGAGGAGTGAGGACTGGGGATAGAGGATGGAGAACAGAGGAGTGAGGACTGGGGATAGAGGATGGAGAACAGAGGAGTGAGGACTGGGGATAGAGGATGGAGAACAGAGGAGTGAGGACTGGGGATAGAGGATGGAGAACAGAGGAGTGAGGACTGGGGATAGAGGATGGAGAACAGAGGAGTGAGGACTGGGGATAGAGGATGGAGAACAGAGGAGTGAGGACTGGGGATAGAGGATGGAGAACAGAGGAGTGAGGACTGGGGATAGAGGATGGAGAACAGAGGAGTGAGGACTGGGGATAGAGGATGGAGAACAGAGGAGTGAGGACTGGGGATAGAGGATGGAGAACAGAGGAGTGAGGACTGGGGATAGAGGATGGAGAACAGAGGAGTGAGGACTGGGGATAGAGGATGGAGAACAGAGGAGTGAGGACTGGGGATAGAGGATGGAGAACAGAGGAGTGAGGACTGGGGATAGAGGATGGAGAACAGAGGAGTGAGGACTGGGGATAGAGGATGGAGAACAGAGGAGTGAGGACTGGGGATAGAGGATGGAGAACAGAGGAGTGAGGACTGGGGATAGAGGATGGAGAACAGAGGAGTGAGGACTGGGGATAGAGGATGGAGAACAGAGGAGTGAGGACTGGGGATAGAGGATGGAGAACAGAGGAGTGAGGACTGGGGATAGAGGATGGAGAACAGAGGAGTGAGGACTGGGGATAGAGGATGGAGAACAGAGGAGTGAGGACTGGGGATAGAGGATGGAGAACAGAGGAGTGAGGACTGGGGATAGAGGATGGAGAACAGAGGAGTGAGGACTGGGGATAGAGGATGGAGAACAGAGGAGTGAGGACTGGGGATAGAGGATGGAGAACAGAGGAGTGAGGACTGGGGATAGAGGATGGAGAACAGAGGAGTGAGGACTGGGGATAGAGGATGGAGAACAGAGGAGTGAGGACTGGGGATAGAGGATGGAGAACAGAGGAGTGAGGACTGGGGATAGAGGATGGAGAACAGAGGAGTGAGGACTGGGGATAGAGGATGGAGAACAGAGGAGTGAGGACTGGGGATAGAGGATGGAGAACAGAGGAGTGAGGACTGGGGATAGAGGATGGAGAACAGAGGAGTGAGGACTGGGGATAGAGGATGGAGAACAGAGGAGTGAGGACTGGGGATAGAGGATGGAGAACAGAGGAGTGAGGACTGGGGATAGAGGATGGAGAACAGAGGAGTGAGGACTGGGGATAGAGGATGGAGAACAGAGGAGTGAGGACTGGGGATAGAGGATGGAGAACAGAGGAGTGAGGACTGGGGATAGAGGATGGAGAACAGAGGAGTGAGGACTGGGGATAGAGGATGGAGAACAGAGGAGTGAGGACTGGGGATAGAGGATGGAGAACAGAGGAGTGAGGACTGGGGATAGAGGATGGAGAACAGAGGAGTGAGGACTGGGGATAGAGGATGGAGAACAGAGGAGTGAGGACTGGGGATAGAGGATGGAGAACAGAGGAGTGAGGACTGGGGATAGAGGATGGAGAACAGAGGAGTGAGGACTGGGGATAGAGGATGGAGAACAGAGGAGTGAGGACTGGGGATAGAGGATGGAGAACAGAGGAGTGAGGACTGGGGATAGAGGATGGAGAACAGAGGAGTGAGGACTGGGGATAGAGGATGGAGAACAGAGGAGTGAGGACTGGGGATAGAGGATGGAGAACAGAGGAGTGAGGACTGGGGATAGAGGATGGAGAACAGAGGAGTGAGGACTGGGGATAGAGGATGGAGAACAGAGGAGTGAGGACTGGGGATAGAGGATGGAGAACAGAGGAGTGAGGACTGGGGATAGAGGATGGAGAACAGAGGAGTGAGGACTGGGGATAGAGGATGGAGAACAGAGGAGTGAGGACTGGGGATAGAGGATGGAGAACAGAGGAGTGAGGACTGGGGATAGAGGATGGAGAACAGAGGAGTGAGGACTGGGGATAGAGGATGGAGAACAGAGGAGTGAGGACTGGGGATAGAGGATGGAGAACAGAGGAGTGAGGACTGGGGATAGAGGATGGAGAACAGAGGAGTGAGGACTGGGGATAGAGGATGGAGAACAGAGGAGTGAGGACTGGGGATAGAGGATGGAGAACAGAGGAGTGAGGACTGGGGATAGAGGATGGAGAACAGAGGAGTGAGGACTGGGGATAGAGGATGGAGAACAGAGGAGTGAGGACTGGGGATAGAGGATGGAGAACAGAGGAGTGAGGACTGGGGATAGAGGATGGAGAACAGAGGAGTGAGGACTGGGGATAGAGGATGGAGAACAGAGGAGTGAGGACTGGGGATAGAGGATGGAGAACAGAGGAGTGAGGACTGGGGATAGAGGATGGAGAACAGAGGAGTGAGGACTGGGGATAGAGGATGGAGAACAGAGGAGTGAGGACTGGGGATAGAGGATGGAGAACAGAGGAGTGAGGACTGGGGATAGAGGATGGAGAACAGAGGAGTGAGGACTGGGGATAGAGGATGGAGAACAGAGGAGTGAGGACTGGGGATAGAGGATGGAGAACAGAGGAGTGAGGACTGGGGATAGAGGATGGAGAACAGAGGAGTGAGGACTGGGGATAGAGGATGGAGAACAGAGGAGTGAGGACTGGGGATAGAGGATGGAGAACAGAGGAGTGAGGACTGGGGATAGAGGATGGAGAACAGAGGAGTGAGGACTGGGGATAGAGGATGGAGAACAGAGGAGTGAGGACTGGGGATAGAGGATGGAGAACAGAGGAGTGAGGACTGGGGATAGAGGATGGAGAACAGAGGAGTGAGGACTGGGGATAGAGGATGGAGAACAGAGGAGTGAGGACTGGGGATAGAGGATGGAGAACAGAGGAGTGAGGACTGGGGATAGAGGATGGAGAACAGAGGAGTGAGGACTGGGGATAGAGGATGGAGAACAGAGGAGTGAGGACTGGGGATAGAGGATGGAGAACAGAGGAGTGAGGACTGGGGATAGAGGATGGAGAACAGAGGAGTGAGGACTGGGGATAGAGGATGGAGAACAGAGGAGTGAGGACTGGGGATAGAGGATGGAGAACAGAGGAGTGAGGACTGGGGATAGAGGATGGAGAACAGAGGAGTGAGGACTGGGGATAGAGGATGGAGAACAGAGGAGTGAGGACTGGGGATAGAGGATGGAGAACAGAGGAGTGAGGACTGGGGATAGAGGATGGAGAACAGAGGAGTGAGGACTGGGGATAGAGGATGGAGAACAGAGGAGTGAGGACTGGGGATAGAGGATGGAGAACAGAGGAGTGAGGACTGGGGATAGAGGATGGAGAACAGAGGAGTGAGGACTGGGGATAGAGGATGGAGAACAGAGGAGTGAGGACTGGGGATAGAGGATGGAGAACAGAGGAGTGAGGACTGGGGATAGAGGATGGAGAACAGAGGAGTGAGGACTGGGGATAGAGGATGGAGAACAGAGGAGTGAGGACTGGGGATAGAGGATGGAGAACAGAGGAGTGAGGACTGGGGATAGAGGATGGAGAACAGAGGAGTGAGGACTGGGGATAGAGGATGGAGAACAGAGGAGTGAGGACTGGGGATAGAGGATGGAGAACAGAGGAGTGAGGACTGGGGATAGAGGATGGAGAACAGAGGAGTGAGGACTGGGGATAGAGGATGGAGAACAGAGGAGTGAGGACTGGGGATAGAGGATGGAGAACAGAGGAGTGAGGACTGGGGATAGAGGATGGAGAACAGAGGAGTGAGGACTGGGGATAGAGGATGGAGAACAGAGGAGTGAGGACTGGGGATAGAGGATGGAGAACAGAGGAGTGAGGACTGGGGATAGAGGATGGAGAACAGAGGAGTGAGGACTGGGGATAGAGGATGGAGAACAGAGGAGTGAGGACTGGGGATAGAGGATGGAGAACAGAGGAGTGAGGACTGGGGATAGAGGATGGAGAACAGAGGAGTGAGGACTGGGGATAGAGGATGGAGAACAGAGGAGTGAGGACTGGGGATAGAGGATGGAGAACAGAGGAGTGAGGACNTGTCTGATTTACTGACACAGCTACTAGCAGTACTGTCTGATTTACTGGTAGCGTTGCCATGTACATGCTGTGTTAATCATTCACCCATTACACTCAGCATGTTTGTTGCTGGTAACAAAGTAGTTCCAACACCCTAAATGTTTGCTAGCACTGAGTGAGAAGGATGTTCACAATAGGGCCCTGTGTTGCTATGGAGACGACAACAAACACCCGTCTGGCAGCGGGCTCAGCAGCACGTTCTCCAGCTGACTGGAAGCTGTGACTGATTTAGAAGGGACACGCTGGAGCCGAGCCTGCACACGCAGTGCTGGTCTGATGTGATGTGAAACGAGGTAGCGTGCTCTGTTCCAGTGTTTCAGTGCTATGCACTTTCTGAAATGCCTATTTCCTCTGGTGCTGCTGGGAGGTCGGGGGCTGAGGCTGACGGGACCCAGGGCTCTTATTTAAAGATGTGAGTATCTGTAGTCCCTCCTAAAAACAGTGGGTTTGGAGCTTCATGCCCGAACAGCTATATCAGTTTTTCTGTATATACAGTGACCATATAAAGCTCTAACTGTATGAAGACCAGGCTTTCCCCCAGAGATCGACATTCCTGTGTGCAGTTCCTGCCTAGATGCAGCTAATGGAATTCTTTGAAAATACTGATCAGCTGAATTTGCTTGACAAACATAGGATACAGATAGAGGGATAGCTTTGATTTACTGTATAGTTGGATTAGCATAACTAGCAAGAGACCAATCAACTTTGACTAGCCGTTTGACTAGCAGCTTGACTAACTGGATTATCTGTAGAATATATTGATTAGCTGGAATAGTTTGACTAGAAAAAGATATTGATTGGCTGGATTAGATTTACTGGAATTAACGTGGATTAAGAAAATATGTCTAGATTATTTTAGATTATCTTGACAAGCAAAACAATACTGATTATCTGGAACAGGTACGCCTAACCTACCTAACCTGTAGTGTCCACAACTCTATTGTGGGATTATTCCCAGCAGGTTTAACTTGGGTTGGGTTGTTTTGTCAGACCTGGTTTACAACTAGTCATGAACTACTTCATAAAGCCTATTAGTGTGGGTTTAAGACTAATCCAGGGAATCTAGGAAACTGATATACTGTGGATTCCTATCCACAGGTACCTAGGAACCCTTCCTCTGGACAAAAGGATGCTCCTGGAGAACACTTTGGAGGTACATCACCCCCATATGCTATAGTAATCACTCAGGTTGTTGGCTGTAGAAGACCAAATGGATGGCCATTGTACGCCTGTAGCTTGTTGACGTTTGTCCTGTCGCACAGGCAGCGTGTACTCCTGGTGCAGCTGAAGACGTACCCTCAAATGGTAGGTACACCAAGGCTGTTTGCCGCTGAGGTCATGGTGGACCCCACACAGCAAAGTGACCAAGAGTCAAATGTACACCTCCACCCACCCCTTCACTCCAAATGCCATCAATCAGCCAAGGTGGTGGTGTCAGTTTGCTTCCTAGCACAAGGCTAATGTAGCTAACAAGGATTATTCCATCTTGCTAGCGCTGTGCTAACTGCCCTGCTCACCTTAACCTGAGTGGAGTTGTTTAGTAATCTCGTAGACGTTGGGTATGATGTGTTTTTATAGTATTACTGATTATATCATATTACATGTCCTAAAACATGGACAACCTTCAAGATGGCTAGTGTGCTAATGTTTTTAGCCATGCTAACATACTTTAGACCATGTTTATAACCATGTTTATAACTATTCAAGTCTATTATAGATTACTGAACATCTCCACACGGTTCGAGGCGAGTGTGTGATGCTTTAGACATTCAGTTAGCACCATGCTAATCGGCACTGCTTGCACTGTGTTAGCCTCGTAGCTCCAGTGTGGAACCATAGAGAGTACATCAAATCAGACGAGTGAATTTCTGCTGGAGGATTGCTGTCAGGTCCTCTGTAGTAGTTAATACTCTGTATTTCAGGTGTGCAGATGGAGAACCCAGAGGAGAGACGACGGAGTGAGGACGGACGAGGAGACGCTAACGCTGGACAGCTCAAACAAGCGCCCCCCAAAAAGTCATCCACATGCACCGTGCTGTAACACGTGCACCGTTACTAGAGACGGCAGGGTTCTCCTCCAGGGCCGATATGGGAACCCTGAGTATTGACTGTTGAACTGGATCCATCCTTCATTCATTCATTCGGACTCCTCTCTTTCTGGACCAGGAGAGATAGATACTGACACTGACAAAGTCCGACAAGTGTTGGGCTCAGTGGCGCATACAAAGCTGATTTCAGCTTGGCTAGTTCTGGCCCCTACGCTGGGATGGACCTCCACAACCGGGGGGCTTCCAGAGTTAGGGCCTTTTCTGCTAGTGTCATAACAAGCAAGCTGATTGGCTCTTTTTCCTGAAGGGCGGGGCTTTCTCTGTAGAAACAGATATATATATACACAATGTATGAAGGTGTGTAATTCACTTCATACAGTCCCTATATGGAAAATGGTTCTGATTAAAATTCATTATTTTTGTGACGTCACAAAAGCCAGCACATTTATATACAGCAGTTTAACCCCGCCCATTCGCAATGAAGTTATAACAAGGGTTTTTTTTTTTAGTTCTGGACTGCTTTTTGAATGAGAAACAGGCAATCAGAACAGAGCTCATTTACATATACACCTTATAGAGTCTTAAAGATGTGGCTCAAAAACAGCCTGTTTAATTCCCGGTCATAACGTGGGGCCTTGTGTAAAACATTTAAAAATGTAAATAAAATAATAAATAAAAGCAGTAATTAGTACGTAAACTCACAGACGTAGTAAGAGGACATCAGGGGAAAGATCACACACAAAAGAAATGTTGCACATGGGCCCTTTAAAATGAGCTGTTCGTAACTGATGGGCGGATTTGATTTGTGTTTTCCTTGTGTGCCATATCCTGATGTGCCTGTATTCAGTGTTTTTATGGGTCCATTTCATATATATATACACACACACACACACACACACACACGTATCTGTACAACTACAAGTACAACTACGCCATCTGCTGGTTGCATCCCACACATGTATTTTTAATGCCACTTTTTTTTCCTACAACTCATTAAAAACCACATTAACATTTGTTAAACAGCCGTTTTGTGATAATACAAGCACAACACATATTAATAAAGTTTGATAGCGGAAAACGGTGCTGAGAAACATAACTGCAGCGATTCAACTACAATTGAACTACAAATCCCATGACCCAGTGCCGGCGCCGCTTAGCGGGAGACGCGGTAGTGACATCATCGGCGCGACATACTTGTAGTCCGTTTTTTAAACCTCGTAAAAACTGTATTTATAAGGTGATTTAATCACTTAGATCGTTGATGTGCTGTCAGATATATTGAATGCGGTGTGACACGGTGAACTATGCTGTAGCACTGGTCCATAAAACACTCAGTTTACTGTCAACCTGCACGCAAACAGCATGTCAGCATTACCGGATTCTCCCACTAGAGGGCGACGTTGCTATGCGTTGGTTCATGTCTTGGGTAACTCACTGAGCATGTTCTCTGACAGTGTTCTCTGTTCAAGCGTATGACTGTGGAATTAAAGACGATCTGGATGTAAAGCAGCTCCAGTGCTCCTCCGCAGGTCTGTGTTCTCACAGAGGAAGTGAATCAGACAGGAGATCAATGGGCACCATAAAACACACAGACTCATAAAGTCTGATTGGGCTCCAGCCGAGACCCCCAGACTCAGACACAGCACACAGTCTTTACTAGGCTGAGGGTTTTACCTTCTGTGTGTTTACTGTGAACCTGCTGAGAACCATTTGGAAGCAGGGTTTAACATACACACGCAGGCCCGGGTTACCACACGGCTCTCTCCACGTGGTGAAGTGAGGAAATTCAGTGGCTGGGATGTAACCGAGTCATGCGGAGTGGTATGACGTGAGACGGATCACTGTAGAGACAGTGTACGCAGCCCGGCTGTACACAGTGTAAAGGGCGTCTGGCATTTCCAAATCAGCAATAAATAAATAAATATTAATAACAGGTTTACAAGGTCTCGCTCCGACAATCCGCAGACCCATCAGGGCTCAAACGCTTTATTAGGTGTGACTGAAGAGAAGGACACATGTTTTCATTCGTCAGAAATGAATTCATCAGAAAAGTGGACAGCAGGTTAAACAGCACGCTAACACGGGATGAAGAATGTAGAAGGATTTTCTGTCGTCAGATAAATAAACAGCGCAAAGTTCCACTTTTATATTTTACAACTCAGCACAAACGATTAGCAGAGCGTCAACCATGCAGCTTTTAACTGAGCTCCATCTGTCTGCTCTGAGACCCGAGATCCCTGCAGGTCAGAGTTCGCTCTTCTCAAGGCCTTCAACATTTACAACCAAACAACTGGAGGATTTATTGTCTCAAAAGTCTGTGATTGGTGGGTTTGGCCTCTCAGAGCTGTGATTGGTGGGTTTGGCCTCTCAGAGCTGTGATTGGTGGGTTTGGCCTCTCAGAGCTGCCTTTGATGGGTATGATGGATTTGTCGGTTTGATGTTTTTGTGGT
>CM067499.1:6495997-6520192 GCA_034552555.1 Semaprochilodus insignis
AAGTTGTTTCACTCAGTGTGTGGAGTCCTTATTCAGAGAGGTGATGCTGTAGTATAACTTACTTATAAGACCTTTATTACTTCCAGAGTTATAAGCCCCTGTAAATATATGAATAACCGTTGGTAACAGTCCTGGCTTTGGAACTTTAACCTCTTTATGAACATAATTACAAAGCGGATTATACCTATAAAAGTCCACTCAACCCATACGACTGACACAGACTGTCAAAACCAGCACGTTTCCATTGTTTAAGTACCTTCCATAAAGACGTGATACCAGAATAGACCTGCTGTCTGTATCTGCAGTCTTGCAATGCTGGTGTAAAGTCAGGAGCGTATGCCGGCCATCATAGCTATTTAACCTCTCTTTGAAGTTGAAACCCTTCGACCACAGGTTGAGCACAGGTTTTAAGATGGCACTAAAATGTATTTAGCGTAGCACTGAATTTATGGTGGCAGAGAATTTAAGGTGGCAAAATTAAGGCAGTAATGCATTTAAGGTGGCAATCAACTTTTGCTAACAGCATATTTAAGGTAGCAATAGATTTAGGGTGGCGGTGGATTTAAGGTGGGAGGAGATTTAAGGCAGCAGTTGATTTTCGCATTAGCATATTTAGACTCAGTGAGCCAGGTCTCCGTGAAGCAGTAGCAAGTAACTATGGTTGGGGCTATTTAAGGGTGCAGATGATTTAAGGTATAAAGCGATTCAAGTTAGCAATGTATTATTGTATTTTAGGTGTTAGTGTGTTTGAGCTAGCAGGAGATTTAAGGGAGCTGTGTACTGAAGGGGCAATGGATTTAAAGGAGCAAGTAATTTAAGCAACATAATGTGGCAATGGATTTTTTGCTAACATCGTATTTAAGGTGGTAGTGGATTTAATGTGGCAACTATTTAAGGTAACAGTGGATATTTGCTTACAGCATATTAAAGGTAACAGTGAATTTAAGGTAGCACTGGATTTAAGGTGACAGGAGATTTAAGGTAACGGTGGATATTTGGATATTTATAAAATAAGGTTGTAGTGGATCTAAGGTAGCAAGAGATTTACGTTTTATGTTGATTTTTGCTAACAGCACATATACGGTAACAGTCAATTTAAGATAGCACTGGATTTAATGTAGCACTGGATTTAAGATACTTTTGGGTTTAAGGTAGGATTGTTTTTAAGTTAGCAGTTGACTCAAGGTAACATCTCACACATCTCATATCTTACAGCTCACACACATTTCACACTCCACACACCGTACACAGCATACACACACCACACAGACCACACATCTCACACAACCAACCACATGACCAACATTTCAATGTTATAAACTTATAAAGCTCATTCAGTTTCCCTTTCCAGTTCATAATAGAATTTATCATCTTTGTCCATTAGAACCTCATTCCAGGGTTCTCTGCATCTGGAGTTTGAGCTCTGACTCCTGTTCTCTGTATTATGTAGTTTGTACAGTAGTTAAAATCAGACTTAGTTTAGTCCTGTGTACAGTATGGCCTATGTCTCTGTTTGAAAGCAGTCAGTCTGTAGGCCTATTACCTGTGTTTTCCTATTACCTTGTCTTCTGTCTGGCTCTTTTCTGTCCAGTCACTGTGTTTTGACTTGTGTTTTGATCCTGGACTGGACTTTGGATTTTCCATCAGTGCTTCTTTTGTATTGGTTGCCATGTCCACTGGTTTTACCTGTTTTTATTGTGTCTGTCATAACTGCCCCAAACTCTCAAGTAAAGAACAGCTGAGTTTTATTTCAGTCCGCTGTGTTTGGATTTCAGCACTGTGTTAGTGCCTTCAGACCCACCGGTGTTAGTGAGCTCCACTGAGAGAAGCTGAAGCTGAACCAGTAATATGAGGAGGACACTTCCACTAGTATCAGTGAGGCCAATCATTCTCTGAGTAGAGAGTTTTTGAGCCATTTAGTGCCATTTGTGATTTTCACACAGAGGAATTTGTGTTCTGCATTTAACCCATCCGTGAAGTGAAACACCCACATAAACACACTAGTGAATACACACACTAGGGGGCCGTGAGCACACTTGCCCGGAGCAGTAGTAGACCTGAACCCTCAGTGAACAGACACACTGCGTATGGAAGACGGTGTGAAGAATGAGCAGGAGTGTCTGTTTACCCACCTCAAAAGGTTTTCCAGGTGTGAAAGGGAAGAATGGAAGTTCTCTTTCCTCAGTACCAAAAACACCTCCAGTCCTGCTGTTCCTCACGATCACCTGATTCCCGTTCTCATTGAAGCGTGGGTTGAAATGAAAGGCTATATCATCACCTTTATAGAAGTTGATGCTGAATCTAATCAAAGAGGAAAAAAAACAGTTGTATTTTATTTCTAACTTTGTCTGTGTCGTGTTACTCATTATGCTCTTACCTATCAGCATTTGGTTTAGGCTGTCCCTGGATGGTGATGAATGTTTGGTCCTTGAGTCCTTCAGGCAGAGCCGCCGCATATGGAACTCTTGGTACAAAGCTTCCTAGAGAGAAATCAGAGGAGAGAATAAAGTGTTGAGAATGAGTAGATGAGTTCTGCTCCTATGCTCTGTGTGCTCTGTACATCACTCTTACTAAGGCTGGACAGTTAATGACACTGAGCTTTCTCATTAGGTAGTACAGTTGATCTGTCTTTTTTTTTTTCATTCTTCTGAATGGAGATTTAAGTTATCTAAAGTAGCTAGATCATTTTCCATCAACCTTCCTAAAACTTGGTAGGTCATGCCGTGGAGATTCATGAAAGAAAATTCAACAAACGTATTACATTCATGCAACTGTGCAAAGTTTCAAAACAGTGTTACAGTAATTATTTACTTAGCTACATCAGGTCCCAAATGATTCTTACAGAATGACGGAACTGAGCTGATCTCATTAATTTTTAAAATTCATTTTTTGGTATTTTATGTACATTTTCATGTAGTCAAACTTCTAATTTACCAATTCATATCAAATCAGGATAAACTTCTTTTAGCTGAACAAGAATAGTTATGTTTCATTAATTAGACCTTGTAAAAAGTACTCTGTGAAAAGTACAAAGACCCTGTAAAACATACTGAGTTCTAGGGAAAAAAAGTATGTGAAAAGTACAGAGGACTGTAAAGAGCACTGAAACTTTTTTCTGCAGTTCCAGACTGTAGTCTATTGTTTCTCTGTATAATTTATTACCCTGTTCTTCAAAGGTCAGGACCCCCACAGGACCACCACAGAGCAGGTATTACAGTACTGCAGTGACACCGACATGGTAGTGGTGTATTAGTGTGTTGTGCTGGTGTGGTCCACCAATCAAAACTATTCAGCCAGCAGCGTCCTGTGGGAAGCATCCTGTGACCACTGATAAAGGACTAGAGGATGACCAGCACTGCACTGTGCAGCAGCAGATGAACTATCGTCTCTGACTGTCCATCTACAAGGTGGACCAGCAAGGTAGGAGAGGCTAATAGAGTGGACAGTGAGTGGACACAATGTTCTAAATCTCTAATGGTTTGTTTATTAAGTCACTGCAATAGTTAATCTTAGTTATTTTATTAATCTTAGTTTGTTTATGAAGTCACTATATTAGTTAATCTTAGTTCATCTTTGTTCGTATAGTCAATATATTAGTTAATCTTTGTTCATGAAGTCACTATATTAGTTAATATTTGTTTATGAAGTCACTACATTAGTTAATCTTTATTTATGAAGTCACTATATTAGTTTATCTTAGATACCCTAGTAATTAATCTTAGTTACTATAGTAATCTTTGTTTATAAAGTCACTATTAGTTAATCTTTGTTTATGAAGTCACTATATTAGTTGCTTAGGTACAATAGTAGTTATTATATTTATCTTAGTTTGTTTATGAAGTCACTATATTAGTTTATTTTAATTACCATAGTAGTTAATCTTAGTTACTAGATTATTCTTAGTTTGTTTATAAAGTCACTATATTAGTTAATCTTTGTTTATGAAGTCACTATATTAGTTGATCTTAGTTACCATAGTAGTTAATCTTAGTTATTACATTAATCTTTGTTTATAAATTACTATACTAGTTAATCTTTGTTTATTAAGTCACTATATTTGTTTATCTTAGATAACATAGTAGTTAATCTTAGTTACTATAGTAATCTTAGTTTGTTTATAAAGTCACGATATTAGTTAATCTTTGCTCATGAAGTCATTATATTAGTTAATCTTTGTTTGTGAAGTCACTATATTAGTTTATCTTAATTACCGTAGTAGTTAATCTTAGTTATTATATTAATCATGGTTTGTTTATAAAGTAACTATATTAGTTCATCTTTGTTTATGAAGACACTATATTAGTTAATCTTTGTTTATGAAGTCACTATATTAGTTTCTTAGTTACCATAGTAGTTAATCTGAGTTATTATATTAATCTTAGTTTGTTTATAAAGTCACTATATTAGTTCATTTTTGTTTATGAAGTCACTTTATTAGTTTCTTAATTTCCATTGTAGTTAATCTAAGTTATTATATTAATCTTAGTTTGTTTATAAAGTCACTATATTAGTTAATGTTTGTTTATGAAGTCACTGTATTAGTTTGTCTTAAATAACACAGTAGTTAATCTTAGTCACTATATAGTTTGTTTGAAAATAATGTTACATTGCCATGTTGCTATGGCGTGAACTTCAGTTGGAGGGCAGGCAGTGATTTTCATGTAAGGGGTGCTATCACAAACTTTTAAAAATACCTGTAATTGATGTCGTTTACAGCTGCTTAAAGTCAGTTTAACTGAGAAACCAGGAGGAGCTTTTATCAAGTACCAAAAGTTGTTTCTGATGAAGAGCTTCAGTGGCTTGCAAGTGTCTGTGATCAGGATGAGGCTGAAGGCTGCTCCCCAGGTTCATGTCCTGGTTTAGTGGTGTTTTTGTAGCGGTTGTTTTAAGTCTACCCCAGCAGGGTCAACAGACAAACTGTGCCGAATACAATACTCAGTTCTCATGACACATAAGGATGAAGTCAGCTCTCATTGGTGAGTTTTCCCATTCCACCTTAAATGGTGTAGCAGACTCCAGAATGTAACTGCTGTGTTACTTAAGGTGGAACACAAAAACTTGTGAATTTATTAAAATCGTTGAAAAGTGGCTATTCTAAAAGAACACTGGTATATTGTGTTTTGTCCTTGCTAAATTATTTAAACATCTTTGTCACTTCAAGGATGATGGTGTCCATCGCTCAAAAATATCCAGTCAAGAACGACTCTGTGGTTAGAAACTGACCAATGATAAAGAGCTAAATTACTAACTACATGAGACTGATGTGCTCTCAGAGCCACTGTATATGATTATATATATATATATATATATATATACATATATATATACTGTGAAATAACCAGTGTTGTGTACACACTATAATTTCATTATTTTCTATATTTTTCTATATTTGACTGATGTTCAATGCGTCATCTCCTTGTTGAACTTTCTCAAGGTTTACTCAACTGGATTCTCTGGTGCTGCATTCACTGTCATGTAGCACCACCTCTTTAGGTTTTAGTGAAAATAACAAGGTAGACTTTCAGTACAGTACAGTGTGGGTTACTATATAGAGATGTGGGTTACTATGTAGAGATGTGGGTTACTATATAGAGATGTGGGTTACTATATAGAAATGAAACCCGGTTACCATCTTGCAGAGCCCCCTTCGGATCTGCAGTCAGCTGTGTCTGGTTCATCACTGAAAGTGCAAACAACATGTTGGTTTTACAATCATTAACACTGAAATAATCTTCTGGAGTCTTTCATCCAGGTAGAAAGTGTTTGCTTGCTTGGACATTTATATCTAAATATAAATAAACGTTACCAGGGTAAATAATGATTCAGGTCTGCCAGTATTTGTAGTCCTACCCAGTACCCCCTTAATCCCTCATTAAATTCAATCTGATTAACTCACTTCGATTAATATTTATTTAAGTAAAATCAGGAGAGATGGAAATTCCACCTATCAACTCCAGATAGAACGATAACTTTACTGAACATTCTGCTTCCATTTTAGTGTCTTTGTGCTTTTCTTCATTCATTCTAAATATATTCAGTGTTTTTACAAATTTGACAAAAGCATGCAAACACTCCACAATTCTACACAAATCTATACACAATTTTATTTATATACACCTTTCCAATTGGAAAAAACAGACAGGAAAATAGTTTTCAGAAATGTATAAAAGTATGAAAAAAATTGAAAGTAAATGTCCTACCTTCAAGTGGCACAAAGCTCCAGCCTCCTACAGTGGTGGTGTTCTGTCATCTACATGGACCAACACAAAATATATAGAACTCACTAATGATATGCATGTGACATCACGTCAGGAACATTTACATATAAAACTTTTCACTGCATCAACGTAGTGTTACATATTTAACTGCATCAACACGTATCTCCTTCACAGATAAGAGTTATAAACACATGTACATTCAGAGTAAGTTCCAGTTCATGTATTATTAATTACATCATATTACAGTTAAATAAGGGGAAGGCAGGATAGCCAGTACCCCGCCTCAGGGCAGACACACTGGCACCAGCAGATGGAGGCAGACATGACAGTAAATGGTGGCAACCAGAATCTGGTCAATATTTCTTCACTCTTAGATACCAAACTCATTTCAACACTATCACAACATTGGATTACAGCGCTACAGCAGCTGAAGCAGGATATCAGCCTGTAGCAGGTCACTAGAGCGCTACCCTGAGGCAAAGCACTGCTAGTTAAGAACACAAAGATCAAAGATTAGTTATTTTGAAGATAGCAGTAAGACCCTGTATGAGTGACCTGAATCTGAATTGGTATCTGAGGATCTTTCTGAGGCTTAATGGATGTTAATATTTTTAGAGACCAACACAAAATTCTGATCCATTCACTGTCCAGAAGCTGGTCTGCCTCTGATTTCACCCCTCTTACTTCATCACTCGCTTTGTCTTGGTGTTTGATGATATCTACCCAGACGCTCCTCATGAAGAGAGCATATTCCATGGCACTTCTATTTTCCCTTCATCTCCTGGGTAAACATACCTACCAGTGTGAACACCAATCAGCTTGTAGAACTCATCAAAGACTAGAGAGTCTTGGGTTCTCAGTAAGATGTTTCTGAACAGCTTGATCTTGTTCTTCTATTTGATGGAGAAGTCCAGCTTGTTGATCCTACCATCAGGGTGGAGATGATACAGGTTACTTGTGAGAACTCCAGTTACTTGTGGTTCTTCAGGAGTGCCTCTGATTGGTCATGAGTGTTTTAGCATATTCTACATTTCTGCTCATCTCCAGCACTGTGAAGTCCACAGGTTCACGAAGCTGTAAGCTGTAAGCTGTAGCTAAGCTGTAGGCCTCCTGGTCACCAGACGTGAAGACGATCCCTTCTCTTGAGCAGAGACAAACTTCTCTGTTCATCCAGGGCTTCTGATTCGGGAAGGTTTGGATGATTGTGTGAGCGTCACTCTGTCCACACAGCTGTTGATGTCCCTGGACAGGATGTTCCAGGACAGAGTTTGTGTAAATGTCAGTGTTGATGTGACAGTCTGTGGTGGCTAGGGCTGCAAACACACTCCAGTCTGTGTGCTGGAGAGAGGAGTCAGCCCCTTCCATCCAGATCTCGACTGACTTTGTCATGGGTCTCAGACATTCGATGACTGGGGTGTACTTGGGGAGCAGGAATAGAGAGAGGTGGTCAGACTGCCCCGGGTGGAGGAGGGGTGTGGCTTTGTATGCATTAGCTGTGCTGGTGTAAATGTGATCCAAAGTTGTCTGTCCTCGTTTGGAGCAGGAGACATTCTGATGAAACTTTGGAAGTCCAGATCTCAGACTGCAGTGTATAAAGTCCCCAGCTACAGCAGCAACAATGCAGGTGAACTTGTGTGGAAGAAGGGTCTGCACTTGATAATCAGGAACTCCAGATCAGATCAAAACAACAGAGTAGCAGTGATTACTATCAAGTGTTGTCTGTCTTTCGTATCTGAAGTTCACATGAGTGAGTCAAGTAAAAATGCAGGACATAATTAGGCTAATTAGGCTATTTGGCTAACACCAGTGAGACTCGTGAGGCACTCTTGCTGCCCACACATTATGGGGGCAGCATAATGTGCAAAATGTGTAATAGTGAATGTAGCATTAATGCATAGTGATCAGCAGTGATGTCCTGTGTTCGGTGTTCAGAGGGTCTTTATAGCAAATTTATTTCTTAACTTCTAATATTGCCCACCTTGCTATCGCTGTTATGAACTGGAGGAGATATATTTGAATGATCATTATTCTGTTATTGTATGATTCATTTTACGACATTTTAACATGGCATACACTTGTACACATCATGTTAGCTGGAACTGTATCTCTGCGGTTGTTGTTAAAGAGAGGTCAGTCTGTGGTTGTGTGGTTTTACTCAACATGTTTGCTGACACTTCACTTTTTAAAGCTCTCTGTGAATGTGAGAACCACCTGTTCTCTCTTTTCTCACAGTAACTTACATTTTCTTACATTGATCTGATGAATTTGTAGTAGGTGTTGCAGTGAACTGAAGCAGACGTGGATCTCAGTGTCTCACACAAAACACTACAGCCAGACAGATTCTGAACAGATTCAGTTATTTTAAGTCAACATGTAAAGATTTAGTGATCCACAGCTGGAGTGCAGAGAGTAGACGTTGATATGAATTTTAAGTTTGAACTCGGCATGAACCGGTTTCCATCTACACTAAAACTTTGCATTATTTCATTGAAAGTATCTGCGGTTAATAAAACGTTGTTGTGTCCAATAGTTGTGGCCAAAAGCTTTTAGCTGCTTGACAGCCAACGGCTACGTGGGACCATGGACGTGAAGGAATAGGAAGAGGCATGAGCTTACCAGCTGGGAGAGTACGGAGTGTTTTACATTGCGAACAGACAGAAATATAAGTATATCAGAAATCATACTGTTCCACCAAAACAATTTGTAAGTGCGTGTTTCTCCCGGATGGCCTGACATGAACGAAGAATGGGCCTATGCAATCAGCCTATCCCTGCACTGAGGAGGCACGAAAAGCTTACCCGGAGGACACTGCAAAAGGGGGTTGATTGTTACTATTAATCTGGGCCATCTTCTCAGAGATTTCCCACCTGATGGGGGCTACGATTACTGAGGGAGATAGAAGATAGTCCCTAGGCTGTGTGGATGTGGCCTCGACTTTGTGAATGCAAGATAAAGCACCAGGTTTAGTGTTCCGTGAGCCTGGGCGGTAAGTCTCTTTAAAATCGAATCTGGAGAAAACCAAAGACCATCAGGCCTGAGGAGAGTTCATCCTCTTAACAGACCTCAAATACTCAAATAAGTTTTTGTGGTCCGTTAAAACAACAGAAGGATGATGAGCACCCTCGAGCCAGTGTCGCCATTCCTCTAAGGCCAACTTCATGGCCAGCAATTCCTGGTCTCCTATTCCATAATTCCTCTCAGCCAATGACAGGTTGTGAGAGTAATAGGCAACCGGAAATAGCTTTCGAGGTGAGCCTTGATACTGCGAGAGCACGTCTGCAACGTCCAACGTCTGAAGCATCCACTTCAACAATGAAAGTTTCAGACGAGACTGGATATTTCAGTAAGGGAGCAGAAGTAAACAACTGCTTGAATTGGGCGAAAGCTTTTTCAGCCTGCGGTGTCCATTGAAATCTTTTAGCGTTACCTTTTAATAGAGACATCAAAGGAGCTCCTACTGAGCAGTAACTGCGAATAAAACATCGGTAGAAATGAGCAAAACCAGGGAATTGTGCAACTCCTTTGCGGACTGAGGTGCGGGCCAATGTGCCACAGCATCGATTTTGCGGAACTAATGATGTAAATTAAAAACGCAATCGAAGCCACATGGAACTCACATTTTTCTGCTTTGACGAATAACTGCCTTTCCAACTAACATGAGGACTTGGCCAACATGAACGTCATGGGAAGCATAATCTGGGGAGTTAATCAAAATGTCGTCTATATATGCTATAACGAACTGACCAAGCATGTCCCAAAGGACTTCGTTAGTGAAGGCCTGGAAGACAGAGGGGGCATTCCTGAAGGCCAAAAGACATTACCAGGTACTGATAGTGCCCCCTGGTGGTGAGAAAAGTGGTCTTCCATTTGTCGCCTTCATTAACTCCAATTAGGTTGTATGCTCTGCGTAAATCGAGTTTCGTGAAAATAGTAGCTCCCCTTTGGTTTAGATCTCAATAATCGATGCATGGCCTCAAATCCCCAACCTTTTTCTTCACAAAGAAAAAGCCCGCTGCAGCAGGAGAGGTGGACAGATGGATGAATCCCTGATCCAAAGCCTCCTGTACATACTCCTCCATAGCTTTTTATTCCACCTGAGTGAGCAGGTAAACACATGACTTGGGTGGAATTTGACTATTGACCAGATCTATGGCACAATCACAAGCCCTATGTGGAGGAAGCTTAGTTGCGTTATGTTTACCAAAGACATCCACCAGGTCTGTATACCTGGGGGGAATATGCACAGGAGTACCTGTATCAGGATTCTCAACTGACGTCGAGCTGACCTTAAGCGAGGGAAATGACAAACAGTGGTGTATGCAATGTTCGGACCAAGACAGAATCTCACAGTCTGACCATGAAAGGAGAGGGTTGTGTCTATGTAACCAAGGTAAGCCCAAAATAACAAAAAAAGTCAATATTGTCCAATACAAAGAACCGGATTTCCTCTGGGTGGAGTGCGCTAATAGGTTACTGGTACAGTTAGGAAAAAATGACCTCGTAACCATGCCCGGAGTGGGACCACTCACCAGGAATGGGCCTGGGAGTCGGACAGTGGGCGGCACCCAGGGTGCCCGAGAGAGCAGTCCACCAAGTGGCGGGAGATCCTTGTTTCAGGTGATCAGGTGATTGTTTCAGAGACAACTCATAATCTCGACATGCCAATTCAGTCAAGACGTCTAGGTGTAGACCATTCTGGAACATAACGAGCAAAGCTGGTTCGTTCCACCCACAACCGGCTGCGAGGGTTCTAAATTCGAGCCCATACTCTGCCACTGAACGCACCAAGATCAGTCCAGTCAAAATAAACAAAGCCGAAGGAAAAAGACAAAAGAGCAGAACCATTAAATGAAGCAAAAGTCAAACACAGTTAACACGATACAAACAGGTAGAGAGTTGGCAAAACCTCGCAAAGAGGCAAGGAGACTGAGAGTGTATATATACAAGCAGATCTAATGAGAAGCAGGTGTGTGATCAGTACTCCGGTTATGCTGAGCATTGGGGTGGTGCATGATTAGCCAATGGGGAGCATGTGGCTGTGACGTCACCAACCGGTCACTCTGGAGGAGCATTAGAGGCCAGGAGAGAACCTGGAAGAATGACAATTGATTCCAATGCTATTATCTTATTTTTAGATTTCTACAAAGCTTTTGGCACTATTGAACATAAATTCTGTTTTTATCGTTACAGGAATTTGTATTTGGTGCAAATTTAAAAGTAGTTAAAATGTTTTATTCAGACATTAACAGTTCAGTTACCCTACTGCCTCAACACCTCGAACAGATTTCATATACTGTAGAACGTGGAGTGTGACAGGGCTCTGGGATTTCCTTTTCTTAAGGCTCGTCTTTTAGTCAATAATAAATGAAAAAAATCATTGTATCAGTGTTGTGTAATAAAATGGTAATAAGGCAGTAACAAGTTGATTTACCTAAAATGAGATGCTTATTTTATATTTCTTAATGAATAATAAAAGAGAACAATAATTGATTACATGTATATATAATATATAAAGTTAGGGTTATTACCCCAAAAACAATGAAGTTGTTCTGCTGTAATTACCTGGCATCGGAGCTGTACAACACTAATTCACCTGTTTCTGTTTGATTTCTTACCTGTTTTGTATTTAAGTGGTCAGACACAGTGTAAGTTACAGACAGTAACTACAGTGAAACTAAACGGTATTAGAGCCATAAAATCCAAACTTACTTATTTCCATCTTGTTTCTTACTTCTTATTGCATGTCCCATCAGCTCATAACATCAGTTCTAAATGGTCTTGTAGGCCCACCTATAGACACGAATTGTTACCCAGGAATGGGCGAGGTGATCTATTCTATTACATTCCTGCCTAATTACTAATTCTTTGCTTATTATACATAAAGAACTTTTTAGGTAAGTACAACTTTTTACTCTTATTTTACCATTTAATAGTGGCCTAGTTCACACTCAATACAATTTCTGATTTATTATTTAGTAACCAGGAAATTGGCATTTAATTAATGATTAATTAAAATTTGTTACTGTAAAATTGCCATATCATTACCTACTTATTACAGATCTGTAAAGTGCTACCAGTTTGTTCATTTTTGGAAGGGAGATCTGTATCTCACAACTTGCAGACTTCTGCAAAGTAAAGATTATATTGCTTAAGCTTTGGGGATTGTCAACTCATTCTTCTGGCTTGAGGCTAAACATTCTCAAGTGTGAAATTATTGGTATTCTGAAACCTCACTGGAAATTATTCCCATTAAAGAAAATGCCAAATACCTAGGTATCCATGTTTCAAAAATATATATTTGACTATAATTACATTTTACAACTAGACTACATAAAACAAAGCTAAAGCTCAACAGACGACACAGAAATTGTGAATTTCCCCACTGTGGGAAATGTAATAGTGTTTAGTTTTAGTATTCATGACTTGAATAAGTCAAATAGTACTAGACTAATACAGAATGCATCCCACCCAAGAAAACGGAGTACCCCCTGTACCGAACTTGGATGGACACACTTTAAACAGCTTTTAGGATTTTATCCTTGCATTCCCACTTAATCCCCCCATTAACACCGAACTGTGACTGTGAACTGGTCTGCACTCATCACTTTAAACGGCCTTAATGTTATTCAACCTGCACTACTGTTTATACTGACCCCGTCATATCCACCTTAATCCTGCACTACTGTTTATACTGGCACTGTCATACTACTTTAATCCTGCATCTTAATTCTCTAGTGCACACGTCACTTTATCGTCCTTATTGTCTTCAGTGTCTTACTGTCTCATTTATGTCTCTCTCAGGGCTCTTATTTTATTCCATCGTATGTCCTGCGTCAGCCTATTTTATGTTATTGTTTATTCTCTTGTTCTTGTTTTAATTATAATCTATTTATAGTTAAATGTTTATTTGCTACACCTTGGGACGGAGAGTAACGCAATTTCAATCCTCTGTACGTCTCGTACATATTGATGTATTGACAATAAAACTACTTGACTTGATGTGTTAATCACAGAGATTCATTAGAAACAGGCTTGGCTTTTACCATACAATAAATCCCCAATAAAGCCAGATAAGTACATCTGGGGGTCCTTCATAACATTAACCCCTCGAATGACTATTTCAAGATTTTCAAATTATTCAGACTTTACTTGCACCTTCTGTAAAACAGAATGTGATCTTTTTGTTGATTGTCCTTTTGTTTCAACTCTCTTCTTTTTTTCCACAAGGACAGTGAACACTATCTTTAAGCTCAACTTAAAGGCCTTAATGTGTGATGTAATATGCTATTTATTGTTATGTTGTACAAATCCTGAGGTGGAATATTTTGCAAATGTTATGGTCTTAATGGGTAAATGTATTCACAAATACAAATTTTTAACAACACTCCCCAAGCTTGACCTTTCCTAATTGGACTTTGCTTCAATTTTAAAGACTCCCAGACATTTAAAAAAACAAGAAAAGCTTGAAAACGATTAGAATTTGTGACTTATATATATATAACTTTGTTTATATTTTATTATCACATAATGTACTTTTGTCATCAGTGTTTTCTGTCCTGCTCTTTGGAACTTCAAACAATACAAATATAATATATAAAAAGTTCAAAAAATATAAAAAGTTTAAAGACCAGATAATGCCATCCCCATTTGAAAAAAAGAATACATTGTGCTCTAGCAGGTACATGCATAGGCTATATTTTTTCTTAATCTGTGGCATTATTATGAATCAAAATGTCATGTGTAGACTTTTTATGTGTGTGTATAATTTGTAATTGACATACACTGCAAATGCTAACTTGCTAACAATAGCTTACGGTCTTGTTTAAAATTTTCATAGTATAAAGATTATTTAGTCACCCTCACCTCAGGGCCAGAGTGCAAACTAGTTTGTTTCTGAGTTTGACAATAGCATTACATCCAATGGTTAGCATCTGTTCCTGACAGCTAAAATAAAAATTACTTTACAACCCTGTTACATTATTTAGAGTAAGAGGCCTGCAATATAGTAGCAGGGTTCCACTACAGTAACAGGATTACACTACAGTAACAGGGTTACACTACAATAACAGGGTTCCACTACAGTAACAGGATTNTAATTTATAGTAACAGGGCCGCAATACAGTAACAGGGTTACACTACAATAACAGGATTACACTACAACAACAGGGTTACACTACAGTAACAGGATTACACTACAGTAACAGGGTTACACTACAATGACAGGGTTACACTACAATGACAGGGTCAAATTATAGTAAAACGGCCACGCTACAGTAACAGGATTACACTAAACAACAGGATTACACTACAAGAACAGTTACAGTAACATGATTACACTACAATAAGAGTTACACTACAATAACAGGATTACACTACAATAACAGGGATGCACTACAGTAACAGGGCTGCACTACAGTAACAGGATTACACTACAATAACTGGGTTAAACTACAGTAACAGGGCCACAAAGCAGTAACAGAAATACACGGCAATAACAGGGTTACAGTAAAGCAACAGGGCCGCACTACAGTAACAGGGTTACACTACAGTAACAGGGTTACACTACAGTATCAGTGTTACACTACAGTAACAGGACTGCCCTACAGTGATAGGGTCGCAATACAGTACTGTAATAGGATTACACTACAGAAACAGGACTACACTACAATAACAGGGTTACACTACAGTAACAAGGTTACATTACAGTAACTGGATTACATTACAATAACAGGGCTACACTACAATAACAGGGTTACACTACAGTAACAGGATTACACTACAATAACAGGGTTACACAACTGTAACAGGATTACACTGCAGTAAAAGGGCTGCACTGCCACAACAGAGTTACACTACAGTAACAGGACTGCCCCACAGTAACAGGGCTGCACTACAGTAACAGTGTTGCACTACAGTGACAGGGCTGCACTACAGTAACAGGTTTACACTACAATAACAGGGTTAAACTAAGCAACAGGGTTATACTTCAATAACAGGGTTACAGTACAGTAACAGGACGGCACTGCAGTAACAGGGTTACACTGCAATAACGGGGTTACAGGACAGTAACAGGGCCGCACTGCAGTAACTGGGTTAGACTACAATAACAGGGTTACACAACTGTAACTGGATTACACTACAGTAACAGGGTTACACCACAGTAACTGAGTTACACCACAGTAACAAGACTACACTACAGTAATAGGGTGGCACTACTATAACAGGGTTACACTACAATAACAGGTTTACACTACAATGACAGGGTTACACTACAGAAAGTTTTGGGGAACATGTTCTTTTAACAGGTCAAGGTACAAGGAAAAGAGAAGCTTTCTCCCTTCTGTCAGATCACCCGGCAAGAGGACCTGAGAGTGAAGTTCATGTCAACCCCCAGTCTGGGGTGTGTTTCCCATACAATGACAGAGGCTAGCACTGAACTAACGTGATACGATGCATTGTTTAACTAACATCTGAAGTACGACTGTTTCCTTGTTCGTACAACAGCACTTTGAACCACCATGTTTCCAAATGTGTTTGGTCTAGAACTGTCTTTGGTTGGACTTTCACAATGGGAAATGTGCAAAAACTCACAAACCCTGTAATAGAAGGCCAAATTATGAGAATCAGTATATGTAATTTAAATTATTATTTAGGCTACTCATATTTATTCATATCATAAACATACACAATTTAATAATTATTAGTAATGAAAATAACAACAATAATAATGTCAATATTCGTTATGAATGTATTTTTAATAGACAACACTTCTTTTAAAACACTTAAAAAAAGAAGAAATATTAGCTGCAGAAAATAGAAAAACACCCTAAACAGGATGTCTGAGTGGAACAGTTAGACGTGTGTGAATATGATGTGACACTGTGGTAAAGATAAAGTTCCACATGTGGGTTTGACACCAGATGACTGTTGTTTTCTGCAATAGTCCTGAAAGCTCTCAGTGATCCTTTAAAGCACTGTAAAATTGTGTATGTTGTCTCTTATGATATACGTTTGTAATAAAGACTAACCTGATGATATCTTTATCATAGGCCGACGTTAACATCATACAGCTGACCCCCACATGAGTTATAGTGATTTGGTAAACATACATACATTAAGAACTACATGTTTACTTGATTTATCCAGTAATTTATTTCTCCCTTCATTGATTGCTACCAAACGTCAAACCCAACACACACCATCCAGTGCTGTGACAACGAACCCAACAAAAATAAACAAGACAACAATAAGACTTTTAAAATGAATGTTGTAACTGGACATTCTTATGGGTAACAGTCTCTGAATTTTAAAGTCTTTTAAAAAGCAGTAATTAAAACAGTGGGTGACTGAACAGGTAGGTATGCTGTGACAATACTTTCAATAGTACCCTATGTGGAAATGAAGATCTAGATATCCCAAAGTAGGCCATTCTGGAAACAAGGTTCATATCTTAGTTGTATGCTAGGAATTTTTCTGCCCAGTACACTCCTGTACTGACCTCACCTGGGCTTGTGAGGTTGCTAATTGGACCCTAGAGGACTGGCTACATGTGGTCTAGTGAGTCATGGTACCAGTTGTTTGGGGCTGATGGTAGGGTTTGTCGTGGTGCAGACCCCATGAAGCCATGGACCCCAGTTGTCAACAAGGCACTGTGCAGGCCGGTGGTGGCTCCACTGGTGCGGGGTGTGTTCTCATGGCATTGGTTGGGTCCGCTGGTCCACCTAAACACATCATTGACCAGTGCCTACTACGTTTCACTGCTTGGTGATCGTTTGCAGCCCTTCATGGACTTAATGTCCCCCCACAGTGATGGGATATTCCAGCAGGATAATGCACCGTGCCATCGGGCCCAGGTTATCCAGAACTGGTTCAAGGAACATTAGTGTGACCTGCATGTTCGCTCAAAATGAAAACCAATCAGACTCACAATTAATATCAATAATGCCTTATAATAAGTGACAGTCCGATCTGGAGGCAGATTACCTGACCAATAAAATCATGTGACTAGATGATTACACTACATTATTGATCCTTATATAACTTATTGTTTGGATATGACCTCTAAAATGACCTTTTCTTGTTTATTATTTAACTCTGTACTGTATAAGTTATTGTTATTACATGATTAAGGCAAGTCTACACTTACACACTGCTCAAAAAATTAAAGGAACACTCTGAAACCACATCAGATCTCAATGGGGAAAAAAAACATGCAAACCAGAATATCTTTCCTCATATGGACTGGGTAATGTGTTGGGGATGAAAGGATGCCACATCATTTGATGGAAATGAAAATGATCACGCTACAGAGGGTTGAATTCAAAGACACCCTGTAAATCAAAGTGAAAAAATGATGCAGCAGGCGAGTCCACTTAACCAACATTCCACTGGTGTAACTCAGAATGGTCCTCAGTAGTTTGTATGGCCTCCACGTGCTTGTATAGATGCCTGACAACGTCGGGGCATGCTCCTAATGAGACGACGGATGGTGTCCTCAGGCATTTCCTCCCAGATCTGGACCAGGGCATCACTGAGTTCCTGGACAAGAGGTTATAAAGGCACACACCAGCTTTTCCACATCTTTTAAGGATATTATCCGTAACTACGGAATGAATGCCATAAATGTAAATGTAAATGTACCACATTATCTCCAGTTGGAATGAAGTGCACTTTGCGAGATGCCTCTTTCAGGTTCACGTCAGTAAGATGATACACACTTTACTGAGCAGAAACTTCATGGTTATGCAGAAAAACACTTCCAAGTTTCTGTAAAGCCTGTTTCTAGATTGCCTTGTTCAGAGGCTTCTTTCTGAGTGTGTGACAACAGGACTCCCATCTCTCTCGCTGCCTTGGAAATGTAAGAGATGATGTACACAATGCAAGATTTCCCCGCCTTAAGGTGTCTAATGGCCTCTTGTGTAGACATGTGCGTCACCCCACTTCTCAAAGTGCCCTTGAACAGATGATATCCCTAAACCATTGGTTGCCCAGATTTTGCACTATGTGCATGTATATCCAGCAGCAGGACATTATGGCTTGACTAAAACAATGGACAGAGCTCTGCAATCTTTCTACTGGCCTTACAAGTCTTCAGATATATCCTGTATTGTCAGCAGTGTGCCACCTGTCAGTCACTGCACTCACCAGTACCTCGCCCCCTGGGCCCCATTGGTTCTGATTTAACCAAATAGTTTTAAATAGTAGCTGCTGATGTCACAGAGCTTCTGCTATTAATCAAAGGCAATCGCTATGTGTTGGTGCTGATGGACCTTTTCAAGGAGTCGAAGTTCGTCAACCTGTATGCACCACCAAATCAAACAGCTGTTTCAGTGGCATGCTGTATCTTTGAGCAGGATATCCCTCAGCATGGTGTTCCTGAAGCTCTGCACTCTGATCAGGGCCAACAGTTCGAATTGGACCTCATAACGCATCTTTGCAGTCTGCTATCCATTCACAAGCTTCGAACCTCACCGTATCATGCTCAATGTGATGGCGCCATTGAGCGATACTGCTTCCCCAGTCCCACTTTCTACTCCCCCAGGGTTGAATCCTTCCTTGTCTAGGATACCACTTGCCCACACTGTTCACTTGGGGACTTTCACTTATGCTGAATGGACTGCCTTTGTTCTTCCTGGTTGGGACTATTGTTCTTATTTGGGTTTCCTATTGTGTACCTTGTGTAACCCCCATATATTTTTGTTTTTCAATGAAAAAATGAAAAGAATCCACTACATAAAATTTCTACATAACCTGAGAATTTTACATATACAGATAGATATTTTATTCATCCTGAAGGAAATTTAGTAAAACTTTGGAAATGAAGATTACAGTATAACGCACTGAAATTCAACCATGTTGGCATCCCATGCACATTCACTAGCAATATATCTGAAAAGCAGCTTTTACAAGTACACCTGACAAGTGACACTGGAATGTTTAAACACTGTGTCCACTCTGTTCGACCTTGCTGGTCCACTCTGTAAACTAACACACAGATCTGTTGCTGCACTCTGTGTTGGCCAACCTCTAGTCCTTCCTCACAGTGCTGCTAACAGGAACACCCCAGAATAGGTATTGTGTGTGTTGTGGATCACTCTCAGCTCTACACTGACTAATGCTGGTTTTAAACACGGTCAGCTCACTGTCCACTCACACTCTCCTACCTTAATAGGCACCTTGTAGACAACACAGAGGGCTGCTCATTTCTTGCTGCACTGTTTGTTCATCATACTATTAAAGTTTTGGTTGGTGTAGGATTCTCAGCTAAGCAGTGCTCATGTTTAAGAACTTCATCCACACCGTTACTCTGATCCCCTCATCAACAGACCCACCCACAGACTACCACCACATCAGTGTCAGTCTACTCCTGTCAGTGATCTACCACCCACATAATACCTGCTAGGAGTCGGTCCAGACCTGAAAACAATCATTATAGATGTAAGGTGGTACAAATACTTAGCTGCTTGCTGTGTGTAATTTAATATTTTTCAAAGATCAAATCAGTAATAACGACAGGAATCTGAACAAAGCCAAATTAAAGGTTTAACTGCACAACCAGCACTATTAAAACTTTAAGCATTATTAAGCAGTATTTTTAAAAATTGCCTCATCCAATACCAGACTCATTAGTAGCTAATCACACTCATGGATATTGTTTCCATTCAAGTGATTAGTCATGTGTTCTTCAGTAATTCTGAAATACTCATCCCGACATCACATGGCAAATCCTGTCACCTGAAATAAATTTCATTTACACTCTTCTAAATATCATGCGTATTACCACATTTTGTTCCTTTGAGCATTTTTGAATTAGCTTAAAGTCAAAACGGCAATACATTGTGTGCGTATGTCCTTACAATCACTTTTCATAGCTGTACAAACCTTAGGGTTAGGGTTAGGGCTAGGGTTAGGGTTAGGGTTAGGGTTAGGGTCCTTCTATCCAACAGCTCCTTCTATCCAACAGCTCCATCATGTCTACCTGCGATAGATGGCCAAACTGAACATCCATAGAGTCTCCTCCTTTCAAACCTATGAGCATAAAACCAACAACATTTAATACTGAAAACGTCAAAACCACATCACCTCCATATATAAGGTGCTATTACAATTTCTGCAATCCCTTTTCTTTCGAATTTCAACCTTATTGTATTTCTACGGTACAATTTGAGCACTATTAGTACTCATCACATGTATCATCCTGACAAATGAAGAACTGTATATTTAGTAGTGCTATTGAATTTGTTAGGATTCTTCTTCTTCTTGTCCTAGCACAGGATTTGTTAGGATTTTCTTCTTATTCTTATTCTTTTTCTCGGCTGAAACGCATCATGGAGCAGAGACCGTAAAGCCTACTCATCTGCTATTTTGATCTATTCTTTAAAACACTACAGCTCAACTCTTCAGTCCTTTCTGATGTAATCTGACAGCACTCACTTTACTTCTCTTTGCCACAGTAGCCCCTTACGTGTGCATTGGGCCTCACAGTGGCATGCATATCAAACGGCTATACTATGAGGACCAAACAACACTGTAAATACAGTTTCAGAAACTGAACTGTTTGTCATATAATAGCTTGTATTTATGTAAATTGTCTATTTTGCACTTTAATCCATGCTCTAATTACCTGTACACATAAGCTTCAGCCTATATAATGTTAAACGAACACTGCTCATTATTTATGGCAAATGATCAATAATCTGAACACTCGGATTCTTTTTGACATTCTAAGACATTTGACACCTTATGATATAAGGGCCTGTACACTGAAGCCTCAGCCTATGTATTGTTAAAAGCCCACTGCTCATTATTTATGGCAAATGAAGGCCTTTCAATAAAGTCCCACTTCCTTTAGGTTTCGTCTCTCTGTCTGTAAACAAAATCCAGACTGCTTTAGGCCTTGTGAGGCCTCACTGGTCCAAATGGCCTCACTAGACCTATTCGTGCTAAGACCCCCAATTGCCGCTTGCAGCTATATTCTTTATTTGTATTTTTCGGATTTTGTTCTCAGTACTGTTGATGTAGTCAAGACCACAAGATCTATGTCTGAGTCAAGATCAGGACTAGGGTGCATCGAGTCTAAATCTTAATACAGAAATTGGTCTATCATAAACCTGAACATAATCAAGATCCATTTTTATTACTGGAAAATGGAAATATAGTAATGATAACATTCTGATGAATTTAGGAATAAATAAACATCAACAAACAAATAATGCTCATGGTAAAACCACCATGGAATGTATCGTATATATCCTCAATGAAAAGATTTTATTCAAACATATACACCAGTGGGCTATGGGCTGTGGTGGTACTGCACTTTTTACACAAAAATTAGTTACAATACATATTTAACCAAATAAAATTTGAAATGACAATTTGATCTCAATCTCTTTGGTCATGGTTGCAGAAATAAAGCATTATCAAATGGGAAGAACTACAGCAGTTAGTATGGAGCTCTGCACTTCACCTGTATGAGAACTGTAAACATGTAACTAGCGCACTGTTCTGTTTGCTCAGGTGTCTGTTCAGATAAGTTTTGAAATCCCAGTAGTTTAAGACTAAGCACAGTGAGAATGTCTGAATCTGTCTACCTGAGCAGAAACTCGTAATCCAGCACAGAATAGCTAGAATAGCTGCATTCTGTTACATGAGTAAGATGTTGGTTAAATCCATGGAAGTGTTGATCATTTGTGTGGGCCATGAGTTGGCAAAGTTTGAGAAGCCCTGATGCAGAGAAACACCTGTTTATTCTATTTATTCTATTTTGTTGATATTTAGCGATAATTTAGTTTCCAGTTACTTCAGATGGACTCATCACATTCCGCTGATCTTGACAAGAATTGACAAGTTCATCTTCCCTCAATGCTAAAACAAGACAAATGAGATTGAGACTGCCCTTTTTTGGTCTCAAGACCAGACTGAGATCAAGATAGGATTCGAGTACTGCAGCACTACAGAAAACCACTTCTGTCACAGTCAGAATGATGATTGTATACTCTAAGAAAGTGAGGACTACGTAATATAAATACATAAACACACAACAAGCTTCCTCATGTTGCTCCATGTTTCTCTGTGAACACCTCTTTCAGTATGACTGTGCCCTTGTCCACAAAGTGAGCTCCATAAAGTTGAGTTTGGTGTGAAGATACAGTTGCCCACATACTTTAGGCCATATAGTGTAGTTTGTTATTTTGCTTTGAGAAGATTTGCCACTTACCGTTTTATGCACATCGTTTTTTCATTTGTACAAGCCTGATAAGCATTTATTTTCTACAACAAGTAGATAAGGTCATGAATTAGGTGTGGTTTTGGCTGCTTTCGAAAGTGTGTGATAAAGAACTGCACTTTAAATGTATGACCAGTGTCCCCTGTTACAGCATCAAGTTTATGAATCCTGCATGATTTCTGCATGAAAATCTAAAATATTTAACAAAAATCACACAGAACGTTTGCAATGCAGTGACTTTATTGAATAACTCAACAATTAAGATAATGTGGTAATCACCTCAATAACCTTTTTTGCTAAGCTTTGTTGATTTAGCATTAGGTATAGAATACTAAAAATATTAAAGTAAAGCCAAGTGGAAAATAAGAATGAATGTATTCATGCCAAAGCATAAAGCAGAATTATTTGGTTGGCAGGGCCAAAATTAAGTTTGATTACTGATAAGTAAAGCAGGTAATCCAGAGACGCCGCAGCTGTGTCTGCTGTATTGCCTCAAACTTCAAATACCTGCAAAACACAGACAGAAGATCTAAGGAAAAATTATGCATAAATGTAGTAATCAGACAAACATCTTGTGTTGTGCTAATGTGGGTTAGATTGTTCATGCCATCTCCTTTCTAACAGATTGACTGACTGATATTAAATTCTGTATTTATGTAATATGTTGTAATCAAATATCACAGTTACTGAACAAGCTATTAGATCCAGATGTGTTTTAACAATCTGTCCATATAATGGAGTTAACAGTATTTGAACCTCCAACTAACTGTACACAGAACTTCCTACTAACTGTACACAGTACCTCTAACTAACTGTGGACAGAACCTCCTACTGACTGTACACAGTACCTCCAACTAACTGTACACAGAACCTCCTACTAACTGTAAAAATTACCTCCAACTGACTATACACAGAATATCCTACTGAATGTACACAGTACCTCCAACTACTTGTACACAGAACCTCCTATTAATTGTACATAGATCCTCCAACTAACTGTACACAGAACCTCCTTTTAACTGTACACAGTACTTCCAACTAATTGTACACAGACCGTCTATTAACTGTACACAGGACCATCTACTAACAGGAACATCTACTAACTATTCACAGACTGTCTACTAACTGTACACAGACTGTCTACTAACTATACATAGGACCATCTACTAACTGTACACAGACCATCTACTAATTGTACATAGGACCATCTACTAACTGTACATAGGACCATCTACTAACTGTACACAGGATCATAAACACTCTGTGAGTCATGCCATTATATATTTTAATAACTTAACATAAATTAAAACTTCCTGGAATGGAATAATTTACAGTAGACACTGAATAGTTCATAGCTGAAACTGATTAAATCTTACTGGAAAACAAGTAAAGCTTAATAGATACTCTAATTTGTAGTTTGTATTAAATAATATATAATACATACTGTATAATTCATCATACTGGGTATTTATTTTTTATTTACTTGATATTTTATATTCATACGAATTTTCACTGAATTTTCATATTCATTGTTTCCTAAATTATTCATAGTACATACTGAATAATTCATAGTAGATACTGAACAATTCATAGTAGATATTGAATAGTTCATAGTCATTATTGAACAATTCATATTAGATACTGAATAATGCATAGTAGATGCTGAATAATTCATAGCAGATGGTGAATAATTCATAGTAGATGCTGAATAATTCATAGTGTATGCTGAAAATTCATAGTAGACGCTGAAGA
>CM067499.1:6520692-6541835 GCA_034552555.1 Semaprochilodus insignis
ATTACAGTGATCGACTCTGCTGTAAGAGGACATAACAGTGATCAACTCTGCTGCAAGAGGACCATTACAGTGATCAACTCTGCCGTAAGAGGACCATTACAATGATCACCTCT
Source organism: Semaprochilodus insignis (assembly GCA_034552555.1). Taxonomy (NCBI): domain Eukaryota; kingdom Metazoa; phylum Chordata; class Actinopteri; order Characiformes; family Prochilodontidae; genus Semaprochilodus; species Semaprochilodus insignis. Next base: position 6,520,806 of record CM067499.1, read on the forward strand.
GCTGTAAGAGGACCATTACAGTGATCAACTCTGCCGTAAGAGGACCATTACAATGATCACCTCTGCTGTAAGAGGACCATTACAGTGATCAACTCTGCTGCAAGAGGACCATTACAGTGATCAACTCTGCTGTAAAGGGACCATTACAGTGATCGACTCTGCTGTAAGAGGACCATTACAGTGATCCGCTCTGCCATTAGAGGACCATTACAGTGATCCGCTCTGCTGTAAGAGGACCATTACAGTGATCAGCTCTTCTGTCAAAGAACCATTACAGTGATCAACTCTGCTGTAAGAGGACCATTACAGTGATCAACTCTGCTGTAAGAGGACCATTACAGTAATCAACTCTTCTGTCAAAGAACCATTACAGTGATCAACTGTGCCGTTAGAGGACCATTACAGTGATCGACTCTGCTGTAAGAGGACCGTTACAGTGATCAACTCTGCTGTAAGAGGACCATTACAGTGATCACCTCTGCTGTAAAAGGACCATTATAATGATCAACTCTGCTGTAAATGGATCATTACAGTGATCAGCTCTGCTGTTAGAGGGCCATTACAGTGATCAACTCTGCTGGAACTAACACATGGAGGAGTTCCTCTGTGTGGCTCTGAGATAGAAAATGTTGAACTTTAGTGACTGTGTTCATACGTTGATAAAGCAGAGCTCAGGGTCTGAGATCACACCCAGGTTCCTACTTGAGGTTTAGTATACAGAGATAAAGAACCAGGTCTGTCACAAAGCAGCGTTCTCTGAGTTTTATCCCCCCAGCATGACAATGCGCCAGCAGCTGTGGGCTGCACTGCAGTCAGCATGGCTCCACGATACCTGTGACAACCTACCAGGACCTTACTGAGTCACTCCCAGCCTGTCTAGTTGCTGTCCGTGCTGCACACGGCGGTTACTCTGGATATGAGCTGGTGGTCATAATAATGTGACTAATGTGTATAAAGGGCAGAGTATTGGAAAAGGAAATGGCAGGTGGAAAAATGTTTGATAGGTGAACATCCTAAAGGACCTGCTGGAGAGAGAGAGGCTGGATCTGCATGTGAGAGACGGTCAGGGTTTGTAGGATAGCCTGCTTTTAGCGTAGTTCACTGTTCAGCTTGTTCCTGCTGTGTGTGTGTGTGTGTGCTCCTGAACACTGCTCTTATCACACTGTTACAGATGTTAGTTTGTTCTTGTTCCCAGGCACTACGTGTGTGTTCTTAACTCCTTAGGCCTAAGATCTACAGACAATGGAGTATGGTCCCCGTTAACTCTACTGTTTGTTCAGGACAGTGATGTTCTGAAGAGTTCTCTATTATCCAGAACACCTGTGATACACTCAGTGCTGAGTAGACTTCAGGTAGCTTCTGGAACAGTGAGAACTCTCCTTAAGTTTATAGAACTGTCTGGAATTGTCTAGAACTTTGGAGAACTGTCTAGAACTATCTAGAACTGTCTGGGACTGTCCAGTAGTGTACAGAGCAGTATAATTCCAGGTGTGTTAAACAGCCGTTTCAAGTGATGCTCCAGCTGAGTGAATGGATAGTGTATACAGAGCTACAGGTCTCCTGAGATGTGTGTGAGGCCTACAGAACGTACGTCAGCATGTCTGTCGGGGGTCAGGACAAACCGTGGGCACCTCATTTCATGGTGTGAGTAACAGGTGGAATAATCAGATATATTCATTAACATATACCACATGGTCCCTGTGAAAAACATGTGTCTCCATTTTAGTTGATTTCTACTTTGATGCTTCGTTTGAACACAGCAGCTGCTGTTTACACTGGGTGAACATTTTATCATGTATGGACCAACAGAAAAGCAGGTAGACATACTAGACAGCACAGACAGACGTAAATACACACACAGGGAGAATAATAACACTGGGGAATACTGCAGGCTGTGTTCAGTGATGGTATTACTGCAGAGGGTAGCAGGAAGTGTAGACCGAATTATTTTCAAGACAGGAGATAAAATGAGACAATAAAAAATCTTACTTTGCGTCACTATTTACATATCTACTACTTAATAATTCATTATTGATTTCTATAATAGTTAGTAAAAGAAGGAAGTAATTAAAGAGTTTGTGATGATTAACAGATTGTGACATGCGCTGAACTAAAAGCAAAGCGATGTTTATTAAACTGGTTGGTAGTACAGAACCAAAGTCAGAACCAAGTAAACAATCCAACCAGCAAAAGTACCAAAGGGGATTAACAAGAAGAGTAAACCAGAGAATCAGAAACAGAGTCAAAACCAGAGTAACTAACAAGAAGGTCAGCAGGGAGAAACGCTCAGTACGCACAGAGTGGCAATACTTCACCATGTGTCAGTGTGAGAGAGGAGTATATGGATCTGGAAAAGCAGGACGGGATTGGTAGATGGCAGACCTGTGATTGTAACATCATCGGGTGGTGGGTTGTGGGAAATGGAGTCTGGGAGATCGGAGGTGAGAGGAGAACCCGCAGCCGTGACGTGAACAGTTACAGTGAACAAAGCTTAATCTTCCTTCCATTCAGTTACACAGAGGAAGAACATATTAGAAACGGGTTCCTACTGGTTACAGAACCGCCACTACTGCACAAAACAACAGCTTAAATTAACCAAACAGATCACGTAATAAACTACCACAATATGGAAGAGTTTAAAATCACATATCATAGTAATATTTACAAACAATAACTTATACAGTACAGAGTTAAATAATATAAACAAGGTCATTTTAGAGGTCATATCCAAACAATAAGTTATATAAGGATCAATAATGTAGCGTAATCATCTAGTCACATGATTTTATTGGTCAGGTAATCTGCCTCCAGATCGGACTGTCACTTATTATAAGGCATTATTGATATTAATTGTCTGAGTCTGATTCTTCTGATTCTAGGTGAACTAGAGCTTCATCTTCAGTCACAAGACACTGGACAAGCCGGGTCTGGTATGTGGTCAGTCCTTTGTTATTGTTTGGGTTGATCTGATACTACATAGTAGCTCCATCAGTAGTGCTTCAGGTCATGATGTGTCTTCCTTGTGTCTCTCTTTGATCTTAATGTGTGTGTATCACTGTGCCTGGTGGCTGAGAATGATAGGAGGGTGAGTGTTATGGGTTGTAATTGTGATTGGTTCAGGTCGCAGTTAACTTTCTTGCTCACTTGAGGAGTGTTCTCTTAGGAGGGGAGGGATGTGGTGTCCTAATGCTCCAAGTCACATATTGATTGCTATACCCCCTTACTCCATCAGGAGGCACTGTGGAGCCACTACGTTCAGAGAAACAAAGTAGAAGAACAGTTCCTTAGAATAGGCTGTGTACATGTGAGAGCTGGTTGTATCGTCTGAATGCTTGGTGGAAGTTCAGAAATAAACAGTAGCTGTGATTTCTCCGAGGCATATATTTATTTAATACTCAAGTTTTTACACCCTCCTTCACCTCTTACTCCTGGTCCTCTCATTGTCATGCGGTGGTTCTCCCCCCTCCGCTGCTCCTCCGGACTCCAATCCCCAGAGTACACCGCTCCATGACGTCACGGTCACATGTCCCATCCCCACCTGTCACACACTTCTCACTCGACGTCACCGGAATTCTAACCTCTACTAACTGCAAGTACTCCGGCTGTTTGTATTTATAGGACTTCCTGTCTTTGCCTCTCCGCGAGGTATTGCTCTTCCTGGTGCGTACTGAGCGGTTTCGGTTTCGTGTTGGTTCTTCCTGCCGGTTTTCGAACTTCTGCCCGTAAGTTTCGTTTTTCGCCTCTCGTGTTGTCCCTTTGATTCTGGTTGCCTCTCGGACTGCTCTTCCGGTTTTCTACATTGGACTGTATTTTGGTTTTCCCGTCTCTGTTTGGTACCTCTGTTTAGTGCTGGCTCCGTGTCTTACTCTGCTGCTTTGTAAATAAACTGTGTTTGCCTTTAACCTGCTCTCACCTGGCGTCTACCTGGCGTTACACTCATATTACATTCTCGGTGAACGTGTTTACTGAAATGGTGACCGGGCGAACGTGTTTACTGAAATGGTGACCGGGCGAACGTGTTTACTGAAATGGTGACCGGGCGAACGTGTTTACTGAAATGGTGACCGGGCGAACGTGTTTACTGAAATGGTGACCGGGCGAACGTGTTTACTGAAAGGGTGAACGTGTTTACTGAAAGGGCGAACGTGTTTACTGAAATGGTGACTGGGTGTTTTTCTGTATTGCTGTAGATTAACTTTCACTTTAGCCGCTCTGTGAGGTTCTCACCAGCTCCCGTACAGTCTCTCCTTCATTAAGGAGAAATGGCTTAGAGGACAGATGACGACCTGTGCAGGGTACTGGACGCTGCTGCTGATTTTACTGATGACGGATTTGTGTAATTTATGTCCAGTTATTTCTACACCTACTTTAACCTGTAAAAGTCTAAAGTTAACTGCGTCGCTGTGATCAGTCTTATCAGGAGTAAATATATTTGTTCATTTTAATATTAATGTTTCATGTTAGTACAGTTTCAACATTAACTGGAACTGCTGGAACTTCTGTTCAGTCTGTCTGTAAGGAAGCTGTGGCTGGGTGGTTTGGATGCGTGTCCGTTGACGGTTGCGGGATGATTCGTTGATGTTCCTGGCTAAACATTAATTTATATGTGATGTAATGCATTATGTAAATGTGATGTTGCTTTACTGTGAACATGAATGTGGTTTTATTAAACTCACATACTTTTAATGGAACAATGCAAAGTGAAAGTTTTAGTGTAGATGTAAACGGTCTGTTTACGTTCAACCTTCACACTTCAGATCAACTTCTACTGTCTACACTTCAGCTGTAGATCAGTAAATCTTTACATGTTGACTTAAAATAACTAAAACTGTTCGGTTCTGGCTGTAGAGACCCACGTCTGCTTCAGTTCACCGGAATACTTACTACAGATTCGTCACATCAATGTAGGAAGTGAAAGTTACTGTGAGAAGAGAGAACAGACGGTTCCCACGTTCAAGAGTTTTAGAAGAGTGAAGCACCAGCCACAGTTTCCTGTCTGATTTCTCTTCACCAATCGAAGCAGAGGCCTGCAACAAGGGAGGGGGCGGGGTTGAGAACTTCAACATCTAGAGCCTATACTGCTAGTCAGCTGTGTGTGTGTGTGTGTGTGTGTGTGTGTGTGTGTGTGTGTGTGTGTGTGTGTGTGTGTGTGTGTGCGTGTGTGTGTGTGTGTGTGTGTGGCAGGACAGCCTTCATCCTTTAATCATCCTACCTTCTCAGGCACATGCTTCCTAATGACCCTGACTGGTTTACAATCTGGGCACGGCCAAACAAACGTGTATGAGCAACTGCCTACAAACACAATAAGGACACATAGTTACACTCTGATCATTGATACTAACACACCGCTCACGCCGCACATACCACACCTGTCTGGTTTATGGAGGTACAAGAAAGAAAGCAGAGAGAGGATAGACACCAACACACATAAATTATCCTACTTATTACAGCCCACATGTAGCTAATGAGTTTAGTGGGCTGCCCTTCAGTGCAAGATGCCCCAGTACAACACAATGCAATAGGGCAAACAACCAAGGGAAGCAGTAATGCTAAGGTGCAGGCTGTGAGGAACTCTCACGCTCCACTGGTAACACCAGACCTACATCACTCTCTGACTGATCATTACCTGCTGCCTCTGGAAGGGGTTCATCCTCGATGCCAGGAGGGCCAGCGAGAGTTTGGTAAGTACAGTGATGCTACAGTACAGTCAGATCAACATGTTTTACCATGTCAGGTCCTCCAGGGGTGCAGTGGTATAGACGGACCCTCCAGCTTCAGCTGCACTCAGGACACCAAGACCACAAAGAAAGACCGACTGACCTTTAAGGAGTGGAACATCTCTCACCATTTGGTCATGTCATACTGTACCCTTCTATGCAGCCACATGAATTCGCTCTCATGCACCTTCAAAAGTAACCTGTAGCCTCACTTGGTGTTAGTGGGCCTTTCAACACGTCCTAATAAGAAGTCGACTGAAAGCTGTGGGTCCTGACCAAACATCAAATAAGGTAAGTAGGATGCCCAGCCTCTTTTCCTAGACCATGGGTTAGAAGGAGTACTGTGTTTTTCATTAAGCAGCTTCCTGCCATATTTGGTTCAGTCCGGTTTTGCCACTGAAAGGATATGGTAGGTTCAGACGTCTTCTCCGTTCTATTAAAAGCTTATAGGGTTTGTTGTCACATATTTATCCAGTAATGTGTAAATAATCATTACTAGGAAGTTATACAGAACATATATTCTTTGTTGAGTACTTCTTTATTCGTAGTGTAAAAAGGGTTGCTAAAAACTGCAGCTTGTTTCCAGCCACTGCTAGCTACACTAGTTTTCTTTTCCACGTGGTCTGAATGCTGTATGGGACTAAATTCGATTCCTTTTTACCTTTTAGCTACTAGAATGGAGAAGCATGACTCTGAAACGCTGCTGTTTTCTCCTGATCGTACTCAAACAGGTATAAACACTGTATTTTCTTTGGTATTTTGTAACATTCTACATGCTATTGTGTTTATTTTAGTCTCATTCCTGGTTCTACTTATATAAGCTGAGCTGGTTCATTACTGTGAATATATTGTAATAATATATATTGTAATTACTCAGTCCAGTTTTGCAACTGAAAGGATATGCTACTAGAATGGAGAAGCATGACTCTGAAACGCTGCTGTTTTCTTCTGATTGTACTCAAACAGATGTGAATCCAGTAAAAGCTCAGAACCAACTGGCCGTTGTTATTGAGGAGGGTCGAACAGCAGAGGGTTACACATACAATACATGATGCTCAGCCAATGAACACAAGATAACTGAATAAGATACACAGTGTAATCATCTCTGAGATTTCTCCTCTGATTAAGCCTTTTGGTGAAGTTACCATCATCAGCAGTGTGCATTGGGATGCAAGTGCTCACAAACACCATCTTCAGGGGCTCTCATGGTATCAGTGTCAAACCTACTCTGCAAATACCGTGTGAGAGTTGGCATCTAACCATATCTAGGCATCTAGGGTTACTATGATGTAATTCATATTATGAATTCCTGGAGCCTGCAGATAACGCTCCTACATGTTTTAGGAAGCGTACTGTGTGACTACCGTGCCTAATTCCATCAGCTCCTCTGCTTGTTGGTGTTGAACAAGAACAGGCAGGGAGTCGTTCCTTTTCACCACCTCAACACACATGCTAGGATTACACTGAGCTTTAGCTAGAATTCGGGTCTGGGTTACTGGCTCTCCTTTTGGGTCGCATTAAAGGCACAATGTGGGTTTGTGTGCCGCTCAGAGTCTCAGTTTCATGGCTGTTTGCTGTGTACAGGTAGTGCAAAAAGAGCAATGGTGATGAAAGAAGTAAAAAAAAATTATTACTGGGACTTTTGAAAGTTCAGAAGTAAACCTGTTAATCAGATTTCAGGTTTATTTGTCATGTGTGCAACATGTCAGGACATTTATGCATTGAAATGTTTGTGGTGAGGCTCAGGGTAATACTCTACAGCAGGGAGGATTAATATACAGGTAGGTGGTAGATAAGGTAGATGTCCTCCAGCAGCCGGGCTGGTAGACGTCCTTGGGCGGCAGGGCTGGTGGATGTCCTCGGGCGGCAGGGCTGGTGGATGTCCTGCAAGTCTGGAAGTTTGCTGCCTATGATGGATTCCGCTGTCCTCACCCCTCTCTTCAGGGCCTTGCGGTCGTAGGCAGTACAGCTCCATACCAGACAGTGATGCAGGCCGAGAGAATGCTCTCTGTGGTGCACCTGTGGAACTTGGTGAGGATGTCAGGAGGCAGACCAAACTTCCCAAGCCTTCGCAGGAAGAAGACGCACTGACGGGCAGATCTCGATACTTTGTTGGTGTGGAGTGACCAGGTGAGGTCATTGGTGAGGTGTACACTGAGGAGCCTAACACTGCTGACTCTCTCCACTTCAGCTCCATTGATGTACAGGGGAGAGTGACCACCCCTCTGCAGCTTCCTGTAGTCCACCATCATCTCCTGTGTTTTGCTGATGTTGAGACAGAGATTGTTGTGGTAGCACCACTCTGACAGGGCGCTGACCTCGTCTCGTCTCCATCTGTGATGAGGCCTTGGATGGTGGTGTCATCAGCAAACTTGAAGATGATGGTGGGTGTGTGTCTGGCTACACAGTCATGTGTAAACAGGGAATACAAGAGGGGGCCGAGGACACAGCCTGGAGGAGCCCCTGTGCTCAGAGTCAGCGTGGAGGAGAAGCTGAAGATTGCCTTTCCTCTGCTGAGGGACCATTATTCCTTGTCAGTACACAATGAACACCCAATACGCAGGATCAGCCTCCTCAAAGGCCTGCAACTCCTCAGGGATATGAGTTGGCAATACAGAGATGGACATGTGTGTTACCCGGGCTTTAGATTGAATGGACATAGTTTGGCACAAGGGCGTAGGGAGTACAGTGCCTTCAGCCAACTGGTCTGAAGATACCATGGAGGAAGGTGGTACAATCAAAGACAGAGAATTCAGCAGCCCAGCGCTGTCCTGTTGCACCAATATTGGCAACGGGGGTCATCATCAGTGTACCCAATACACTTCTGCCCAAACACTCACAGAATGTTTCAGTCATAGCCCACTTGAAAGCCAGAAATTCCAGCTTCTTTGAACTAAAGTTTGGCATACTGCACTCTGCTGGTTTCAGTCCTCAGCTGGCATAAGCTACTGGTCCCGCCCTTCCTTCCTGCTCTTGAGAGAGAAACACTCCTAGGCCCCTGAGATCCACCTCTAAAATAAAAGGTAAAGAGAAACTAACATAAGCCAGAACAGGAACATTCAACAACCTGTGCTGCAGTTCTTCAAAGCTACTTTGGCACTCTCTAGTCCACAGCTCAGGTAGCCTGTTGTGTGCTGCTCTTTTGGGTCTTTGTCCCGACCAACTGTGTAACAAGGCGATGTCATGGGGCAGCCAACTTGGCAAATCCTTCTACAAACGATCTGTAGTAACTTGTAAACCCCCCAAAAAGAACTCGGCTCCAAGACATGCTTTGGGGGCTGCCAATTAGCAACAGCCTTAACCTTTCTCTGGAACCTCACTCACCTTCACTGGAAATGACATAGGCAGGAGGTAGCTGACCTCCTGACGGAACAAGGAATCCAACTCATCCAACTTCGCCTTAACTCCTTCCCACTGCAGGCCCCCTAAAACAGAATTCAGCTGCTCCACATGCTTAGCTACAGAGGAAGATAACAATCACTTCATGTAGGTATAACGGCACAACTGCCATGTTGGGACCTGAACATGTATCCATTAGCCACCAGAATGTACTTGGAGTGTTACAGAGTGCAAAGGACATCTGGTTCCACTCCAACAACCCAAATGGTGTGCAAAAGTGGGTCTTCATTTTATCTGCCTCTGTCACTGGCATGTGGTTGTACCCTCTGGCCAAATCCACTGTTGAAAACCAGCGGGCCCAGATAAGTAGTCTAAGGATTCTTTGATGTGGGACAGAGCTGCCATAATCTACATACTTCACAGGCTGCCATCCTCTCTCACCAAAACAAACGGAGAGGCATAAGGGCTGCTACCCTTCCTGATAACCTGTGGTTCTAACAGCTGGTGAATGCTAGCTTTTACCACACACCTGTCGCACCTCTGTAATACCTGCTGGTAGACTCACTATTGTGACAGAGCTCAAATTACCTAAAAAAGAATGGGGTGGAAGCAAGACATCTGTAAGCCCTACAGACATAAAGCCCTTGATAACAGGGACACAGGCTGCACCCTCGACTACTGCAGGAGATACCAGCAACCCAACAGGTAACCCTGCAGTGGGGGGGCTTAGAAAGTGCTGTCAGCCCTGAACTAGAATAAACATGCGAACACAGTGAAAGTGGGAACCCCTCAGTTCACAGTAATCACAGAGACGTGATTCTCCATATAACACTTATTAAATTTAAAAACGTTAAAACTGTTTATAACACTTTCTTTAAAATATTAAAGTATTTAATAATTGTCAGGGACAAAGGACTGAGGCATACAGAGCTAAAAGTCAAAGGAGGCTTATTTGATAAATTGACAGTCAAGCACAGCAGCAATATTCAGGCAAGCATAACAAAAGGGGTAATGCAGGGTCATAGTAGGAGAGACAAGCAGAGGTCGAAAAATCAGGAAGTCAGACAGAAAAGAAATCCAAAGGGGCATTTCGAAGAGAGTAGTCAGAATAAACAAAAAAAAAACCCAACAACCAGGCAATCAAAACAAGGGGATGAGTGAGAGAGAGGGAGAGAGTCGCAGACTAAAGGAGTCGGTACCAGAGAAACAGCAAAGGCAAGAGAGAAACGCTCAGAGTTATAAACTGGGGTTTTGGCAAAACTTCACTATGTGTCTGTGTGAGGGGTTTAACCAGACTGGGTGATCAGAAGCAGGTGGGAGAAATCAGTACTCAGGCGAGTTCCTGGAAGGATAGCCTTATGGAGTATAGGAGAGCTCTAACTGCGGCATGTCCAGCCCTCTCCTCCATCCAAGATCATAGTTTAGCACAATTTCTAAATGAGCTAAGAGCCAATCTGCTACTGCACCCCAGACAGCGCAAGCATATAGTAGCAATGATGATAAGACTAAACATTCATAATGTCCAGCGAACAGCTACACATGCACTGTCCCATAAAGTTAATCAGGTTTAGAGCACAGCATATCAGTTCTGATCAGTCATGTTACCAAGCTCTTCTTTTTTTAAGGCTCTCACTTCACAGAACGGTTCTCCCAGTTTGTGATACTGAACAGAGTGATATCTATCCACATATTCATATTCATTTGTGATATAAAGCACTGCCAGTCTTTGTGTTGTGTAGTAACAATGAGATTTGTACCTCATGATAAAAAGAGGTGAGAAATTCTGTGAGAGAATGAGAATGAGAGATCCTCTGCTTTCACATTCTGTACAGCTTTAGGCTGTTGTAGCTCCTTCAGGTGATGATGGGAGGTGTGTCTGAGATTATACCCTCTGCACTAATGACGAAATCGGGTATGATTTGCCCGGTTGTGGTCACTGTATTGATTTGTGTTGACTGGTGTTGCCCATTCCAGAACTCAGCTAAGCATTACTGTAAACTGTAAACTAAGTTAAATTAAGTTTACTCATATCATTTGAAATCATTTATTGACTTAAAACAAAATCATACCTTTCTGCCTGAAGACTCACCAGACTCCCTGAGAGAGAGAGGATACAGCTGTGTTCTCAAACAAAGTGACAGAGATACCAGTGAATTTCTTTATTTGCGAAATATCCACAGTGCTAGTGTTCCAGTAAATGGATTTCCTTAATTAATGTTTGTACTGAAGTGAATGAATCAGGTTGCCGTTTCATTATGATCAACGTTTGTGACACATTAATGACATTAAAACACAACAACCTTTTTTCACTTGTCATGATAGACACACGATACTGTTGCGTGTACTGTCATACTTACAGCATCCAAAGACTCTCTGGACTCCCATTTCCCACATGCCTCCGTCACATGCTCCCCTCGTCCAATCACAGAAGCTTCTGAGAAGCTCCTCACCACAGTTCTAATTGTTCTCACCTGATCCTCCTTTTTCCCGTTTGTACTAATACCCCTCAGTTGTACTCATCTTTGCTGAGGATTGTCTTCTCTCTTCTCTGTTGTATTTCTGTTTTTTTGGCTTGTTTGTTTTATGATTTTGCTCTTTGCTAAAGCCCTTTTGGATTTGTTAGCCTGGTCATTCTGCCCTTGCTTGTCTTTTGTCTCTGCTCTCACCTTGCCCATGAATCTGTTTACTTTCTTTCTGGTTTGGATCTGGCCTGGTTTTATGACTCTGGATGTGGACTGCCCTATAATTCTCTCTTGTAATAATTGTGAGCGTTTGGCTAGTCACAGCCGCATTACAGATACATTTCATGATACGTACAACATTTCTATATTTGAAGCTCCGTAATGTGACGGACATGATTTCTTTTGCCTTTTTCTTGAGTTCTGGCTCCCCTCACAAGCATATAACCAAAACCACAACTGGATGACCTTTGAACCCTCAGACAGCACAGCATGTTTCTGTGATGTCTCCACCTGGACTCAGGAGTACTCTAACACACCTTAATCGGTGAACATCTTCCGTCACTGTGTCCACGAATGCAGGTTAAGACTGACCTACACACAGTGGAGTCACATACCAACACCATCCAGACACACTGCTGACCACTGCTGACTCTGGACTCCAGCTGATCTGAAATGGACTGATGGTCAGTGGAAGTGTGTACTGTGGTCTGATGAGTTCACGAAAAGAGTGTTGGTTCCAGATGATTAGTAGATATTCTATGTACATGTTACTTTATTCTATGGTTCTAGATAATTAATAGATACTCTATAGACTATTAACGTGGGCAGTTAAGCTATTACTTTATTTAGTAGTAGGATCTATGGTTCTAGATGATTAGTAGATACTCTATAGAGTATTAACTTGGACACTAGCTTTTACTTTATTCAGTGAAAATAAATGATGATCTACAGATACTGTACACAGATTAACAAACTTTCTGGTGATGGTGATTATTAACATTATGGATCAGGTTAGGTTTAGTAGTAGGATTGGTTTTGGGTTGTTGCAGTTCAGGGTAGGTTTAGTGCTAGGGTCAGTTTTGGGTTGTAGTTCTGGTTCAGGTTAGGTTTAGTAGTAGCGTTGGTTTTGGGTTGTTGTTAAGTCTAGGGTTAGGTTTTGTAGTAGCGTTGGTTTTGGGTTGTAGTTCAGGTTAGGTTTAGTAGTAGGATTGGTTTTGGGTTGTAGTTCAGGTTAGGTTTAGTAGTAGGATTGGTTTTGGGTTGTAGTTCAGGTTAGGTTTAGTAGTAGGGTTAGTTTTGGGTTGTAGTTCAGGTTAGGTTTAGTAGTAGGGTTAGTTTTGGGTTGTAGTTCAGGTTAGGTTTAGTAGTAGGATTGGTTTTGAGTTGTAGTTCAGGTTAGGTTTAGTAGTAGGATTGGTTTTGGGTTGTTAAGGCTAGGGTTAAGTATAGTAGTAGAATTGGTTTTGGGTTGTTAAGGCTAGGGTTAGGTTTAGGAGTAGGGTTGGTTTTGGGTTGTAGTTCAGATTCAGGTCAGGTTTAGTGTTAGGGTTGGTTTTGGGTTCTAGTTCAGGATCAATTTAGGTTTAGTAGTACGGTCTATGGTTCTGGATGATTAGTAGATACTGTATAGACCATTAACGCGGGCAGTTAAGCTTTAAAAATTTTGCCATCTCCCATGTTTACTGTGTTACGGCAACAAGCCATAGTTTAGGAACCCTTTTAGAAGTATGAAGATTTCTGCATGAACATCTCATAAACTGTGATATGCACAGAATTTTATACTTTGCAATATATTTATTGATCAAACGATTTAAACAAGTCAAGATTAATTATTTTTCTGCAGTAAAATTCAATGTTGTACAAGTTCCAACTTAGTCATCAGTCAGTAATCATGCTCAAAATATGTATCAATGTGGACCATGAAATGTTGAATTATAGAAATAAAATTCCATTATTAAGCAAAAGGATACATATTTACTAAAAAGTAAGCATCAGTGTATATATGCTGTAGCATAAAATGTTGAATTCTAGACATAATATTTCACCATTAAAGACAGAAGAGAAATTAGAAGTAGATTTTTCAGGTTAAAGTTTATCACAGAATAATTGGTTAGTTGAGCAAGCACAAGTAATTCAGAAATGCTACAGCTGTCTGGACTTCAAAATATACGTCCTGCAAAACACAAAGAGAAAACAAAGTCAGAAGCAAGAAGATGGAACATATGAATTAAAAAAATCAGACACACCTCCTGTTCTGGGGTGCGTTTCCCATACTACGACGGAGGCTAGCGCTGAACTAAAGTGGTGCGATGCATCATTAAACTAACATCTAAAATACGACCATTGTACCTTGTTGGTACCACAGTAGTTTGAACCACATTGGTTGGAACCATCATGGTTCCAAATGTGTTTGGTCTGACTTTCACAACGGGAAACGTGCAAAAGCTCACATACCTGGTAATATAAGGCCAAAATATGAGAATCAGTATACATAATTAAAGGATTATTTAGGCTATTCATATTTATTCATATCATATACACATAACTTTTCACCACCACTACCAGTACATAGTAATAGAAATAATATAATAATAAAATAATTTTAAAAATATATACTAATATCAACAATGAAAATAACAACAATAATAATGTTGATATTGGTTAGAAATATAATTTTAATAGCTAACACTTCTTATAAAACATTTCTCCAAAAACAAAACAAAAGAACTTTTAGCAATAAAAAAGCCATTTAAGCTGCATATCAAAGTGGTTCGGTTGGATAAACGTGTGAATATGTCGTGACACAGTGGTGAAGCTACAGTGTCTTATATGGACGTGGGTTTGAAAACCAGGTGACTTTCTTTTTGATTTTTTCCGTAAAGGTAATGAAAGCTCTCAGTGATTAAGAACAGATTCATTAAAGCACTGTAAAGTTTTCCATGTTGTCTTTTATGATATGATGTTTGTAATAAAGACTCAATGACATTTTTTCGTAGACCTAGGCTAATGGTGCACAGCTGAGCCACATGAGTTATAGTGGTTTGATAAATGCAGCTGTACTCAAACACAGATACTTGTACTAAATGATGATCTACAGATACTGTACACAGATTAACAAACTTTCTGGTGATGGTGATTATTAACATTATGGATCAGGTTAGGTTTAGTAGTAGGATTGGTTTTGGGTTGTTGCAGTTCAGGGTAGGTTTAGTGTTAGGGTCAGTTTTGGGTTGTAGTTCCGGTTTCAGGTTAGGTTTAGTAGTAGGATTGGTTTTGAGTTGTTAAGGCTAGGGATAGGTTTAGGAGTAGGATTGGTTTTGGGTTGTTGTTCAGGTTAGGTTTAGTTGTAGGATTGGTTTTGGGTTGTTATGGTTCAGGTTAGGTTTAGTATTAGGATTGGTTTTGGGTTGTATTTCAGGTTCAGGTTAGGTTTAGTAGTAGGACTGGTTTTGGGTTGTTGTTAAGGCTAGAGTTGGGTTTAGTAGTAAGGTTGGTTTTGGGTTGTTGTTAAGGCTAGAGTTAGGTTTAGTATTAAGGTTGGTTTTGGGTTGTTGTTCAGATTAGGATTAGCAGTAGGATTGGTTTTGGGTTGTTGTTCAGATTAGGATTAGCGGTAGGATTGGTTTTGGGTTGTTGTTCAGATTAGGATTAGCAGTAGGATTGGTTTTGGGTTGTTTTTATGGTTCAGGTTAGGTTTAGTAGTAGGACTGGTTTTGGGTTGTATTTCAGGTTCAGGTTAGGTTTAGTAGTAGGGTTGGTTTTGGGTTGTAGTTACAGTTCAGGTTAGGTTTAGTAGAAGGATTGTTTTTGGGTTGTTGTTAAGGCTAGAGTTAGGTTTAGTGTTAGGGTCTGTTTTGGGTTTTAGTTCAGATTTAGGTTAGGTTTAGCAGTAGGATTGGTTTTGGGTTGTAGTTATGGATCAAGTTGGAAGGTAGACAGATCCAGGTAGCAATAGGAAGTGGCTTCCCAAGCGAACCGTATTCAAGCCATTGGAGTGCTCCCCAAAAACACTCTTAGGGAATCGTGACCGTCCTGAAATCTAGAGCTGACAGTCACTCAGCAGGACAAGGATGAAGGAGCTTAAAATCATCTTCACATGCTACAACTTGACTCTACAAGGATCAGAACTGTCCAGGCTGTGATGTAGATGCCTTTGATATTTTCCATGCTTGGACGAATTGAA
This sequence comes from Semaprochilodus insignis, assembly GCA_034552555.1. Lineage (NCBI taxonomy): Eukaryota > Metazoa > Chordata > Actinopteri > Characiformes > Prochilodontidae > Semaprochilodus > Semaprochilodus insignis. The sequence goes on from CM067499.1 coordinate 6,536,507, forward strand.
GGTAAAAGAGGAAGATGGATGGAAACAATCAGAGGAATCATAAACCACCTATTCAGATGCCTGAAGACCCCAACAGAAGAAATATCCTGCACAAATAACTCTGCATGTGATCTGGCCAATACTAGCTATAACCAGTACTGGGTAACCAAATACCCTAGGACGGACAGTTGTTCTAATGCATATTAAATATGATAATAGTGTAATGCATTTCATAAACATATATTACTGCATTGTAACATGTTAAGAATGTGCTTATAGTGACTCAAATACAAGGTGCTCATAAAAAGTGTTACCAAGGTGCTTTGTAGAGTTACTTACCTGTGTGAACGTGCTGGAGCTCAATGTCTCTGAAAACATGGATGAGTTTTATATTTTCAAGGTCTGTGATGCGATGCTTATAATTCACCATATGTACGTCGTTAACTTCCACTCTGAATTCAGAGCTGGTGCACAAAATCTTCAGCTGAAAAACAGAAGAACACAAGAGCGAAATTAACTGATTAGGACTGAAGGATTTGGATCCTCCTCAGATGGAAATATGTAATCCATATGGATTCCACCCCTAAGTGGAGGAGTCTGACTTGTGTGAGTGTGATGAAAGAGAATTCACAGAGAACACAGTGAAAACGTAGGAAAGTCTTCTGAGGACGTGGGTGTATTATCTACTACTGATCATCAGATCTCCATCAGTGTCGTGTTGATTTTGAGATCATTTGAGGACTAAACAGAGTCAGACTGTCTCTTTGGGCCTGTGGTGTCAGTATGTAAAGAGGTGGTATAACGTGGTCTGAAAAGCTCCACACCAAATCGGTTGAGGACTGCTTAGCAATTATTTGATGCTGCAGTTGCTCGAAAAGTGGAACTGAATAATTCATAGTGGGTACTGAATAATAAGCCTGTGATTTAACAGGTTACTTTTAGTTCTGTTAGCCCGGCAGTATTTAATTCATTCATTTCATGATGGTCCAGTTCAGTCAGGGTTAAGATGAACGTTTCAGCACCGTGTTAGTGAATTCCACTGAGAGAAGCTGAAGCTGAACCAGTAATATAAGGAGGAACACGTCCACTAGTAGACCTGAACACTCAGTGAACAGACACACTGCGTATGGAGGACAGTGTGAAGAATGAGGAGCAGTGAGTGTTCACTCACCTTAAAAGGTTCTCCAGGTGTGAAAGGGAAGAAAGGAAGATCTGTTTCAAAAGAAACCCATCGACCATCAATAAAAGTGGCCCTCGTGATCACCTGCCTCCCATGGTCATTGAAGCGTGGGTTGAAATGAAAGGCTACATCACCACCTCTATAGAAGTTGATTTTGAATCTAATAGGAGAGAAAACAGAAGTGTCATTCTTATTCAGTCCTACATCTGTCATTCTGAGGGCTTTATCATTTATACTCCTACCTGTCAGGATTTGGTGTAGGCCATCCGTAGATGGTGATGAGTGTTTGGTCTTTGAGCCCTTCAGGCAGAATCTGCTTAAATGGAACTCTCGGTACAAAGCCTCCTAGAGAGAAATCAGAGTGTTGAGTAGATGAGTTCTGCTGTTCATGCTCTGTGTGCTGTGTACACCACTCTTACCAACGCCGGTCAGGTAATAACATTAAGGCTTTCTTCTACCACCTCTTACTGTGTAGTACAGTCCACACTCCTTCAGCCGTCACTGGATCTTTTCTCATTTGTGGGTTTGGACAGAGAGAACACGTACATGAGAATGCTGTTTGTGGACTACAGCTCAGCATTCAACACCATCATCTCCAAGAGGTTCGACATAAGGCTTCAGGATCTGAACAGTTCTCTGTGCAGCTGGATCCTAAACTTCCTGATGGGCCAACGCCTGGTGGTAAAGGTGGGTGTCATCACCTCCTCTTTACTGACCCTTATCACCAGAGCCCCTCACAGCTGTGTGTTTAGCCCTCTCTTGGACTCCCTGTACACCCACGACCACACAGCCAGACACAGCTCCGATGTCGTCACTGTAACCCCCTCTAAGTCCACAGTCAGCTGGACAGGGCCCTGAGTTACTATTATAGGAACCTCCCTGTAAACTGTAACCGATAGGCTGTACGCTAGTCATGTGACTGGGCTACCACTACAAAGCTGTGGTCATGAATTATGTTCCCAATGAAGAGGAGACTGAAATATAAAATAAATATACACACCGTCCTTGTCTCTAAGCTGCTGGAAGATGCATTTCTGGAGGCTTGTTATGGGGAGAACATATTCGATGACACTCCTGATTTGTCCTCCATCTTTTTGGTAAACATACCGACCAGTGTGAACACCAATCAGCTCGCAAGACTCGTTAAAGACTGGAGATCCAGATGAACCATGGAGGAAAGCTGAACTGTATGGTATCTGGGAATCATGGAACTGCCATTTCTCTGTGATAGACTTCTGGGTGATTATATGGAGGTTTTGTGGGTTCTCATCAAGGTGCTGTTGAACTGCTTGATCTCATTCTTCTTTTTCAATGATGAAGCAGAAGTCCAGTTTCTTGATGCCACCATCGGGGTGCCCAATGATACAGGTTCCTCCTGAGAACTTTGGTTCACTGGTCCAAATGTGCTCAGGGGTGGTCCAGAGTAGTCTAGTATATTCTACCTCTCTGCTCAGCTCCAGCAGGGCAAAGTCCACAATGTATCATCTTCTGACCCGTGATAGAGGGCAACGATTTCCTCCTTTACTTGCACTTCAGTGCCTTTGCAGTCTGGTGTTTCATAACCAAACCGAGCAGTGAGAGGGTGTGGTAGCTTTCTTGTGAATGGCTCATACACCCCAATAACATGTGCGTTGGTGAGGATGTAGTTTTCAGCGAACAGAAAGCCAGTTCCTAGTGGAGCTTTAGTTCCTTCAGTCTTGTAGAGTATGCAGACGGAATTGGAGAGCTCCATCAGCAGCTTCATCTTGGACACCTCATTAAAGGTCGCAACACTATTACCGTACTCCTTATCTTTCAGGTGATCTGCTGCCTGAAGCACATCTTTCATATTGCTCTGAGACTCAAAGTACTTCACCACGTCTGGTCTTCTTTTCTCTTTGGCTTGTTTAAGGATGTGGACCAGGATGGGCAGCATGGGGAGAGCATATTCCATGACCCTCCTGGTTTCTCCTCTGTCGTCTTTGTATGCATACCCACCAGAGTGAATACCGATTAGCTTACATGAATCGTTGAAGACCGGCGAGCCAGATGATCCGTGGAAGAACCAGGATTTGTACATGATCTCGTGGCTCGTTCCCTCTCTTTCTTCCAAGCACGTCTTTGACATTATATGGAGGACGTTCTCAGANCCCACCCAGCACGGCGTCCTGCCAGTCCAACTTCACCAACAAAGAGCTGTTTCAGACGACAGCCTATAAAAACTGATTCTGTGTTTTAGCCAGATGAACTAGTTTAATCAGGACGAGTGAACTGAGTACTAAACTAAATAAGACCAGTTTAAAAACTCAAGCTTCAAAACTTAAAAACAGTTTGGGAAAACAAGGGTTTCCAATCCGACAGCAACAGTCTGGAACACTACAGTCACTCCCACTACAATCACTCCCACTACAGTCACTCCCACTACAGTCACTCCCACTACAATCACTCCCACTACAAGAGACTCCCACTACAATCACTCCCACTACAGTCACTCCCACTACAGTCACTCCCACTACAGTCACTCCCACTACAAGACACTCCCACTACAACAGGCTCCCACTACAAGTCACTCCCACTACAAGTCACTCCCACTACAATCACTCCCACTACAGTCACTCCCACTACAAGAGACTCTCACTACAGTCACTACAAGGCACCCCCCTCCCACACGTGTAGTCTTTGCTGCCATCTAGTGTGTCTGCAGTGTACTGCAGTACAGCTCTTCAGTGTATCCGTCACTCACCGAAGAGATGAAGACTATTTTACATAGTTATTATTTTAATACACTTCCACACCAAAGGTCATGTGATATCACTATGTAGATTGATCATGTTCACTACCTCAGGGGACTGTGAAGTCCATTACACAGTCCATTACAATGATCAACTCTACCATAAGGGGACCATTAGAGTAATCAACTCTGCTGTAAGACAGTACTGTAAGGGACTTCGCACCTAAGTTTTTTGCTCACCTTCACACCTGTGACGTGGGGGGGACCATTATAGTGATTATAGTGATCAGCTCTGCTGTGAGAGGACCATTACATTGATCGACTCTGCTGTAAGAGGACCATTACAGTGATCAACTCTGCCGTAAGAGGACCATTACAATGATCAACTCTGCTGTAAGAGGACCATTACAGTAATCAACTCTGCCGTAAGAGGACCATTACAATGATCACCTCTGCTGTAAGAGGACCATTACAGTGATCAACTCTGCTGTAAGAGGACCATTACAGTGATCAACTCTGCTGTAAGAGGACCATTACAGTGATCAGCTCTGCCGTTAGAGGACCATTACAGTGATCAACTCTGCTGCAAGAGGACCATTACAGTGATCGACTCTGCTGTAAGAGGACATAACAGTGATCAACTCTGCTGCAAGAGGACCATTACAGTGATCAACTCTGCCGTAAGAGGACCATTACAATGATCACCTCTGCTGTAAGAGGACCATTACAGTGATCAACTCTGCCGTAAGAGGACCATTACAATGATCACCTCTGCTGTAAGAGGACCATTACAGTGATCAACTCTGCTGCAAGAGGACCATTACAGTGATCAACTCTGCTGTAAAGGGACCATTACAGTGATCGACTCTGCTGTAAGAGGACCATTACAGTGATCCGCTCTGCCATTAGAGGACCATTACAGTGATCCGCTCTGCTGTAAGAGGACCATTACAGTGATCAGCTCTTCTGTCAAAGAACCATTACAGTGATCAACTCTGCTGTAAGAGGACCATTACAGTGATCAACTCTGCTGTAAGAGGACCATTACAGTAATCAACTCTTCTGTCAAAGAACCATTACAGTGATCAACTGTGCCGTTAGAGGACCATTACAGTGATCGACTCTGCTGTAAGAGGACCGTTACAGTGATCAACTCTGCTGTAAGAGGACCATTACAGTGATCACCTCTGCTGTAAAAGGACCATTATAATGATCAACTCTGCTGTAAATGGATCATTACAGTGATCAGCTCTGCTGTTAGAGGGCCATTACAGTGATCAACTCTGCTGGAACTAACACATGGAGGAGTTCCTCTGTGTGGCTCTGAGATAGAAAATGTTGAACTTTAGTGACTGTGTTCATACGTTGATAAAGCAGAGCTCAGGGTCTGAGATCACACCCAGGTTCCTACTTGAGGTTTAGTATACAGAGATAAAGAACCAGGTCTGTCACAAAGCAGC
>CM067499.1:6542335-6566365 GCA_034552555.1 Semaprochilodus insignis
AATTCTATTGGACCTAGATGACTCAAGGCGGCTCGCAGACGGATGGTTTAGCCTGTTTGTCTGCGACCTGGTCTTGGCTCCGGTTTGTCAGCAGCTCCTTACACTACTCTGCCGACTAACTAAAAGGCTAAGGGCTATGCTGCAGGAGAGCAGGGCGGCGCCATCCCGGGTGGGGTGGACACCATCCCTACCTAAAAGACCAGGCTTGCCCTCGAACTGTTTCCAATTGTCTATGAAGCCCACTTGATTTTCCGAACACCACTCGGACATCCAGCGATTTAGCGCTGTAAGCCTGCTGTATGCCTCAGCGCCGCGCCGCATTGGGACGGGGCCACAGCAAATTACGGCATCGGACATCGTCTGGGCCAGTTTAACCACCTCTCTAATATTAACTTTAGTCACTTCGGACTGCCGCAGACGAATATCGTTGGCTCCTACATGGATTACTATCCTCGAATATCTCCTACTAGCTAACAGCCTAAGGTTGCCACTAATGTCCGGCGCCCTGGCTCCCGGTAAACAGCTAACTGTAACCGCTGGAGTCCCTAAAGGACTAGCTAATTTCACGTGTCGGACGATGGAGTCTCCTATGACCACTTTTAACAGGCTCCTCAGCGGGTGCTTCACTGAGCGGGGCAAACCTGTTTGACATGTGAATCGGAGAGGAGTGGTGTTCTGGTGGGCTAGCGTTAGCTTTAGCCTTCACTTTATGACTATGCCGCCGAGACGTCATCCATACGCCCCGCTGTGAGGACTCTAACGCCGGAGTCGCGGGGACACTAACTCTCCATGGTGCGTCCACAGTTACAACTGAATCCTGCTCTCTATCCTATCTCTATCTCTAGCTTTCCACTTTCGCCACGAGAGAAGTAACTAACTGGCACCTTTCACAAACACCATCACTACCATTATCACTAATAGTGGAGAAAGGGTCTAAACTAAACATGCCACACTCTGAGCAGGCAAACAACCCAACACCAGCCATGGATAAAACAGGAACTTACCGTGTTTAGTTGATTTAGGAACTTACGCGGACGGCAGACTTTACTGCACGAACAAACAGCTGCTTCTCTCGTCAAACCTGTGAGAATAGCCTACTATACCAGTCTAGAGAAGATTAGTGCAACGCAAAAAAAAGAGAAATATAGCAAATAAAGTAAGCGCATCTCCAAGCAGCATCTCCAGGAAGCAGCTGAAGCAGTACACAGTCCTGTTATGATGCTGTGACTCCATGTAGCTGCTTCGGCTCTGTGAGGGTTTATTAAGGAGCTGATGGGTCTGATCACTGTAGTGCAGAGCAAAGGCTGACTCTCTGACCAAACAACCCCATCAGTAGACCAGCTGAACCAGCTTCTGAACAGAATGTGTCCCACTTCCTTCAGGACTGATTAACTCATATAGCACCTTCTCTAAAGCAGCTGTTCATTCATTCATTCATCTTTTAAACCGCTAATCCTTCTGGGTCACAGACATACACGTTCGCTCACACCTATGGGGTCAATTTTCACAGTTCACCTAGCTGCATGTGTTTTGACTGAGGGAGTAAACCCACACAGGCACAGGGAGAACACGCACACTCCACACGGAGAGGACCCCGGACCCCCCAGCTGGGAATCACACCGAGACTAGTCTTACCATGAGGAGCTTTACCAATTCCTGACCTTCATCTCAGTTCCTGGTCATATGACAGTCTCTCCTCACTCAGACTGTAGTCATGGTGATGATTCGTTTCAGCTCTGTTCTTCCTGCCTTCCATTCGTAGTCTCTGATTCTCCCTCCTCAACCGCATCATCACCACCCCTGATACGACCAGCACCACAACTGTAAATCCAGTCCACATCATACCCAGTACCATCACCCACACTGGTACAGCAGCTCCGTTATCTGGGTCACCACCGTTATCTGACTGGTCACCTGCAAAACACACACACACACACACACACACACACACACACACCTACCTGAGCCTACACATCACTACCTCTAACCTGATCTCCCCTTTCAGCAGTGTAATCTGATCTTCAGAAGTGTCTGATGATGGGGATGATCCAGTAGAGTGAGATGCATTACCCAACAATCACATATCCAAACACACAATACGTTGGAGGTGGAGGTACAGTGGACCACAGGTGAGCTTTGAGCTCAGTTAGCTATTAGCTACCTGTCTGAAAGAGACTTTACATGCTAACTGAAATGACTCCCCCAGCTAACGCTGCTGCTGTGGAGGTTTAGCCGCTGTGCTGTTCTGATTATGGGCTTCCAGACTCCACAGTAGTGCTGTGATGTTTCTGGAGTTCCTGGTCACCTTTATCTTCCTTCCCAACAGACCTGCAATCCCACACCTCCTTCTGGGAGCAGCTGTTCATTAGATGATGAGTGTATATATCCATACCAGTGTAACAGTGCTCACTGAATAATTAACATAAAATTCCTCATTAGCTTACAGGCTAAACAGCTGTCCTCAGGGTTAAGAACAGGGCAGTCGTGGGCTGGAGGTTAGGGAACCAGCCTTGTAACCAGAGGGTCGCCAGTTCGATTCCCTGAATTGACAGTAACAAGTGAAGTGCCCTTGAGCAAGGCACCTATCCCCTACTGCTGGTTAAGGTGGTGCTCACTGCCCCCTAGTGTGTGTAGGTGGTGTTTCACCTCACAGATGGGTTCAAATTCCAAATTCCTGTGTGCAAACACAAATGGCACAAAATGGCCCTAAAACTGTACTCAGTGAATGACTGGCCTCACCAAACGGAACATGTAATGAGGAACCTCTGTATTTGGTTCAACCTTGGTAAACTTAAACACCAGAACATCAGCCCTGTTTAGTAAAATGGGGAATAAAAACATAATGCTAATAAATCATACCTTGGACGGTCACAGTGTAGGAGCGAACAACAACTTCATTCCTGGTGTCCACTATGGTGTAAACTCCACTGTCAGATGGAGTCACTCCTCTCAGCTCCAGACCAGAGATGACCGACACTCTCTGGGTGTATTCAGGTTTACACTGCAGTGAACGCCCATTCACTGTACAGATCTGACCACTGGATGGTCCAGCTGCACCTGTACTGTTATAGATCACCTTAACTGGATCTGATACATCCAACTCCAGCAACAGAGACTCATGGGGCTTTATTAGTAGTGTAGAGTTCAAGGCTGAGGAGAAGAACAAACAGGAACTTCATCCACTGTGTCTGAAACCCCCTACCACTGGAGTTCTATCAGCAATGGTCACTAGACTAAACCAGACAGACACTTACGCTCGGTCTGAAGCCGCACATCACAGACGTCTTTACTACCACACTGACACGTGTACCAGGTCCTCTTACTGAGATCAGCTGCAGTGATGATGAGAGAGAGATCTCCATTCAGGTACTGATCATGGATCATCTGATATCCCTCCTTCACTGATCTACAGGAAGTCTGATCACACTCAGCCAGAACCTCAGTGGATTTATGGGATACGGTCCATCTGACCACATCAGAACATCTCTCAGAGCAGGGCAGAATAGCAGAACCATTGAGCTTCACCTTCACTGTAGGAGTATCTGGTTCAGACCCTGGAAAAAATCAACATCCAAAAGAAAAAGAGAGCAGTGAATAACGGTGTAATAATCTTCATCAGGCTGAAGTGTTAATATTCTCTCTCCACTCTTTCAAACTACTGATCAATAGGAACCAATCAATAATCACTTTATTGATTTATTGTATTCCACTGGTAGGTTACAGTTGTAGAGGCCCCATAATAGCCATGGCAGCTTTCCAGGCTAAAGTACAGCCTCCGCATGGTGGGGTTAGTTGAACAAGGGTGGACTCACACCCTGCCCAAGCATGACTGACCCCTGTTTGTCTGGCCTGCGCTCACATTGATCTTAACATTCTAACCCCAAGCATGCTTACATTATCACTTTGAGGGTCGCAGTGCCTACCCTGCACTCTGGCCCCATGTGGTGTGGTGCCTTATTCAAACCCTCAGACCCCACACACCCCAGTCATCCCCTGTTTCAACCATTGCCGTCCGGAATGAGGTACTGGAACATCCGAGCCAGAACCTCCAGGTTCAGGAACAGCTTTTACCCTAGAGCTGTCAAACTGGTCACACCGGCAGCGCCTACCAGAACATGACCACACCACTAAAGACTGTTACTGATTTCTAGCCAGATCCCCCAGCACACACTAGGCTCTACTACCTCAGGACTGTTTGCACCGCACTTTACACTTTATACTTGAACATCCAGCTGTGTATTTATCTATATTTATTTTTCTATACTGAACATCTGTACCAAGGAATTTAGCTGTTACCTGAACATTAAGCTGCTTCTCCTACCTGCACTGTACACTTTATATATCTATACTGTTTACAACCACATACTGAACTGATACTGCTTTTACACTCTGCACATGTCTTGTACACATACTGTACTGTTTGCACACATTGTCTTTGTCTGTTTGTCCTTACACTACACTATTTACACTATTTATATATATTTATACACATATATTCTTGTACTTCACTGGAGAAAGAGTCTGACTGTGTTTTGTTATACTGTACAACCCTGTATTGGTATAATGACTATAAAGTTGAATTGAATTGAATTGAATTGAATTGAAAACTGACTGAGCCTGAAGGAAGACTGACTGAGCAGGCGTGTGTGTGAGAGCTGCATCATTCTACAGGGAGTTCTGTGCTACTCTCGGCTGCAGCCTTCAATCTGATAGAACTCAGAGCATTCACTGCCCTATGTCCTCAGAGCCACACAGACTCTGACCTATCCAAAGCTCTGATGCACTGATCTCATATGAGGCTGAAGCTGGCTTCTTATTGGCCAGCTTCTTGTTCACAATTCCACCTTAAATGGTGCAGCAGTTATTTTCTGGGTCCAAAGACCAGAGTGATCTCTTTTCTGCCGTGTTTGTCTAATGGGACAGTTGCAGCATTTACATACACTGGCCTGTTAGTTAGAGCCATATTGTGCCTGAGTCCATCTGAACCGTGTCCAAGCCCACCACTTCAAGTGGGATCCATTCAGAGTGGGCACTGGGTGGGTTCATTCAGAGTGGACATTGGGTCGATTCATCCAGAGTGGACACTGGGTGCATTAATTCAGTGTGGACATTCATTCTGAGTAATTATGGTTTGAATTTGATGAAGTTTGTATTCTCCTGTTATTTGTGCTGGAACAAGATAATGATTAATTTATGGCCTGGTCATGATGAGGACATGATTCTGTGGACTTCTGTGACCCTGTCTTGCTCTCATCTAGACATGTTCTAGACCTAACCTGATCTCACGTTCATTTCAACAATATTCCACATTACTGAACATGTAGATGATAGTGAAATGTTAATATGAAATATTATAGTTTGAGTAATATTCTGACTGAGTGAGAGGGTGAGGGTGAAACACAGTGAAGTCTGTAATGAGATGATGAAGCAGTGACAGTGCAGAACTTACCAGTAGTGAATGTAGTGACCAGTAGGATCAGGATACATGGAGCAGAGCTGCAGGACGGCATGACTGACCTACAGACACACACACACACACACACACACACACACACACACACCATCAGCTGATTACACAGTATTAATGGAGCAGTGTTCTTCAGGGCTGAGCAATATGACAGTATATATAATTACCATGGTTACTAATGATACTACACTGGACTATACACTGACCCACAGCGCGCTACATTACAGGGAGAGGGAGGTTAGTCCAGTTTTACTGGGTTTAGAGCAGCACAGTCTGTACAGGTACTGAACAGTAATCATTATACACTCAGTGTCTGATAGTGTGTTACAGAATACAGCACAAGCTGGATCTTATTTCATAGATATCAGAAATCACACATAACATTTCAATTAACCAGTTAAATTAAAACGTCTATAAAGTTTACGTGTGTGATTTAGCTCAAACTCACTGGGTTGTAAATGGACATTTATTTAAAGTGGACGTTACACAGAAAGAGACATCAGACTAGTTTTAGCATGCTTAGTATGAAGACACTCTGAGGTATATAACCAATCCATTCATTTTATCAATCAATCAATCAATCAATCAATCGGTCTTTATTTTCACTCAGAAGGGTGCCCTGAATGCAGGAACTGAATCTGGTTAAACTAACACGTAAAAGACCACAGAACCAAGTGGACAATAATATTAACTGAGATCAATGGAACAAATGTTGAATTAGTAACATCAGATTGATTTGTGTTATAATACCGGCAGCAATGAAAACATGAAGACCTGAAGACCGCAGTGGAAACCAGCTGAAGAACACTTGAAGGGTGAACTTTCAGGAGGGGAAATTCAACTCTCTCTTTTAATCCCTCCATAGTTCAGTGTGTGAGACAGAGTGAGCCAGAGTGGGTTTGGTGTGAACCTACATGCCTCTTCTGGGTGTATATGGAATGTTGATGATGGAAAATCTGGAAAACCTTGAAATAATAATTTTCTTTGGGGGACTATTTTACCTCTCAGCGCCCTGCAGCATGTATCCCTCCACCATGAATGGAGTTTAAGTAATATATTTTAGGCAAAACAAACAATCAAAGAGGAGAACGTCTGGTTCCAATCACCACCACTGTGAGTAAATCTGAAGCTTATCTAGAACAGAGTGTTTCACACCAAACCTCTCAGAATGACTCTGTTTACATATGAACTGTTCAGTAATAACACAGAGTTTCTGGGGTTTCTCATGGAGCATTTATAACGTGGGGACAGATAGTCAATAAACATATTGACTGGGTTCTCCTGCAGGAGCACTGCTTCCCATCGTAGCATGAAATGAAGAATATAGCTCTCAACAGATCAATAGAATAACCCCAGACCACCTCACACAGCCCCCAAGAAGACAGTACTCACAGTACATCTGACCAGGAGAACCTCACATTCAGGAGAACCCCACATTCAGGAGAACCACATTTACAGCACGTCACCAAAGACCGCTCAGGGGGATCCCCACTTCATCCAAAGAATCTCTGTATCTGGTAACGTACACCAGAGTGATGCGAGTAAATCGTCCGGGGGCGTGCACCAGATTTGAATTCAAACGGATGTGCTTTTTTATTGGGCCTCTAAGCGCGTTCTGATTGGCTGAATCCGTTACGGAACCATTTTAAATGGTGTAATGTTTTCAGACGGTGAACAGAATGTCTGTCCTCTGTCCCAGACTGGGATTATAAATATATACAACAGTTAAATATATATTTTAAAAACGAGGCGCGTGCGATAAGCGGCAGCTCCACCAACGCGCCTACCTTACTTTCACTTTCACTTTTTTCCGCGTGCCGCTATACACGCGTCCTGTGGGGTATTGAACCGGTTCCTGGGCTCAGTGGGGTATTGAACCGGGTCCTGGGCTCAGTTAGGTATTAAACCGGGTCCTATAATGCCGCACACGTGGAACTCCAGGATTACACCGTGGCATTAAGTAGACTGTATGTTCCTTGTAGCCTGTGTTACAGCACCACCTGCTGGACTTACAAAGCACAGCAACTCGTTTCTGCACAGATAACTCTGATTAAGGTAAATGTATTTGGGACATTCCAGAATTGGAGGATATTTTCAGCCCCACCCAAGAAGTTTCAATTAATCAATACACAATATTCTAAAACACGCCCTTCATGTGTAAATTATACTCGTTCTGAGACATGATGTAAATATAGTCATAAAATATTATTCCAAAATATAATTTAAAATACCAAACAGCTCTCAAACACCCCCTAGAATGACCTTTTTCTCGTGTCCCACATTCTGGGTGACCAGCTTTCATACCAAATATTGAGTTAAAAATTGAGTTAAAATAAGTTTTAAAATCCACTTTTTTGGTATGGTTTTGTTGATATATGTCTCTGATATGTCTATGATATTGTTAAGACGATATGATGACTGTCTTTGTTACTGTAACTATAACCAAATACAGATACCTTTTTTACTGTGTCCTGATTACATAATGCTGTTACATGTGTTCTGTTATTACCCAGCCCTGCTCCTACTCATACTGTTGATGCTTCATTGAAAAGCTGTATAAAACATTATTAAACAACATTTCTGGGGCCCTGAGTTTATATTAGTCACATTTATGTCATAATCCACTATCAAAAGTAATTTATACAGCCAACTCTGTTACTTTGTGCAACCCTGAAATTTAATGAAAATCATTTTCATTAAAATAATACTAAATAAAACTAAATTATTTACTCAATTTAGGCAATTACCCTCTTAATAGTTTGAATGATTATATGCATAATATATTTGAACAAATATTTAAAGATAAGTACTGAGATCATTGAAAAGAAAGGTGTGAAAATTGAAAAGTTAGGCAAGATAGATTTCGAAGGCTATTTAAAGTAATCTAAGTCATGTATGTTATTAAATTATATGGGTATTTAATGTAAATGTTACTTACTTTACTGGAAAAGGTAAAGGACTTTTCAAGCAATACTTTAGAATCTGTTTTTTCAGGTTCTCGGGTAGTAATGGGTAGGTTGCGCCACATAACAAATACAAAACCTCATAAAAAGTCTACCTTTGATGCCTGAGCTGCACAAATCAAAATTTTTATTACCTGTTTTTTTAATGGCATCAAAGAAAATAGCTAAAATGAAGGGTCAAATTTTCACAAGGTCTGATGCCTAAATTGTCCTCCAGAATTTAGGGCCTCACACTTATTTAAATTTGACAATGAAATGCTCAAAACTCAGAGCGAACACATTACTTTCAACTTCAATGTGAGTAGGTGGACCTAAACTGATGTAGGATGAATAGGTCGGTATAAGTAAATGAGTATGTTTCTGTGACATCTTTTCAATTCAAAATAGGCTCAATAAATTTCCATAAAGTTTCCATATATGGACTGTGTGAACTATAGATTAAATGACACCATCCATTGACAGATGCTAAACATGGACAAACAAGTAAAAAATACTAATAAAAGATATGAAAAAAATAAAATAAATAAAAATGTAAAGAAGCTAAACATGGACAAAAAATACCATTAAAAGATGTGAAACAAACGCAAAGAAGTCAAAAAATACAACTCAAAGGTGTTAAACAAGGGTATAAAGCAGAGAAACCCTTAAAAAATGCCAAACATGGACACAAAGTAAAACATACTATTTAAAGATTCTAAAAATAGACAAAAAAGATGGAAAATACCATGCATATATGCTACACAAGGACTATGGCATTAAAAGATAATGAACATGGACAAAAAAGTAAAAAATACTAAACAAAGATGCTAAACAAGAGCAAAAAGGCACAAATTACCATTCAAAGATGCTATGCAAATGCAAAAAAGTAAAAACCACCATTCAAAGATGCTAAACATGGGAGAAAAAAGTAAATACCAACCAAAGAAGTTAAAAAGGAGCAAAAAAGTAAAAACTACAATTCAAAGATGCTAAGGAAAGATGCAAAAAAGTAAAAACTACCATGCAAAGATGCTAAGCAAGCACAAAAAACTACAATTCAAAGATGCTAAGCAAAGGCAAAAAGTAAAAACAACAATTCAAAGATGCTAAGTAAACTCAAAAAAGTAAAACTACTATTCAAAGAAGCTAAACACGGGGGACAAAAGTAAATGTTCTAATCAAAGATTAGAAACAAACAATAGAAAAACCCTTCAAATATCCTAAACAAATATTCTTTCAGGAGCCACTCAGCATCCAGAGAGGGTCCAGTGATTTCTAAAGACAACGCTCATCTGTAATTTGTATTTAATATGACCATCCTCCGTGTTGTGTTTCATCTACCCATTCCTCTGCAGCACTGTATATTACTATTTCATCTTAAGGTTTTTTATGTGCTGCCCAGAGCTGGATAAGGACAGGCAGATGCTGCTGCACACTTTCTCGTCAGTTCCTGTTTATTGCAGTGCAGGACCTGCTCTTAAAGGTAGGTGTGCTAATTTTTACTTTTGGGGAAACTTTGGGAAATAGGGAACTACACCTGAACCACAATCAAAACAGATTAAATGCACTGATTACAGGAGGTGATGCATAATTTTATACACAATAACAAAAAGCTAAGCAAGTGCATCCTGCAAGAAACAAACAGGACGTGCAGTAACTTAGCCAGCTTGCTAAGGAAGTATGGCTTTGTTTATTACATAAATGTACAGGTTTGAATGGAAATTTACAGGTACGTATTTAGTCAATGCATCTACAACGATTTCTAAAGCAGCCGGTGCTGTTTTTGGTACTTTAGTGGTTTTACCCTTCCTGTTTTTGTAGTGTAGAAACTGAATAGTTAGCCCTGAGCAGCTAACACACTCACGTCTGGCTATTCTCTACAAACAAGTGTTACATTTCACCCTTGCTGGAACATTTCTCAGAACTATGGTAGATACCCATCTAGATTTAATTTGACAGTTTTGATTTCGATTAGATTAGCTGGACTCTAGTACTAGTTTGTACTTCTGAATGCAGAGCGTGACTCGGCATGAATGAACACGTGCGAACTGCTTCAGCAATCACAGCATGGTTTAGACCTGACTCGCAGTAACGTCAAACGGGTTTTGAGTCTCCCTCAAAAATCTTCCTTGAGCTTCAGTGTGACTAAGAGGCGAGTAGTTGGCTTGTCTGGAAGTCCCTTCACCATAGATGAAAGACTAGTTTGACTTGGCTGAAGCATGCCGCACAAAACATTTGAACTTATAATGACCTGCATGTATGCCGCAGCGCACTGTTTCCTGCTGCACTGAGCTCTGCGGAGAGCTCAGTAAACAGTGAGGGTGCATCCCAATTGTGCACTTAACACTAACTAGTGTTTGAGTATGCAGTTACAACTTGTTGGGTATACTCAGGAACCCACAATCCACACTTAGAACCAGTCGACTTCTGTATGGTAATGATGGAGACTGTTATTCCACAATGCAACGGGACGCAAAAAGGGAGGAGCTTCTCACATCAAGAAATTTCTGAATAAATGGTGGGCGGTGATGTGACCAGGACCAGAAATAGTGTATTAATGTGAGTTTAACCCAAATATGTCCAAACAACCTGTATAATACATTTACTCTAGTAAATAATGTGTTTATGTGTTGTGTAAATAAAACTCTGGTAGGCTGTGTTCAGTGTGAAAGCAGCTGTGTTCAGACAGTGGAGTCTATTCCACACTAAAAATCAGAGAAGTAGATGTGTCTTCATGTTCAACACCACACCAAATCCCTAAACGAACAGACTGAAGACACTTGCATTTACTGAGCTTCATTCTGGAGGAGAAAGATCAGGCAGGTTTGATTCTTCTCAGTGAGCCTCTGTAAAGTGTAGCACTGTTAGAGCCCTGAACACCACAACTAACACAGCATCGTTTTTCTACTTTAAACTATCCACCCAGCTGCAGTGCCGAGGGGTCTGTTCCTCAGGGGTTTTAACCAAACCTCACTGATAATGACATCTAGACTGATACCAGCCAGTGAATCTTCAGACTGAGCATTTTAATCACAAATGTCTTTAGAATCAAAAATTAGATATTAGAATTGGAATTAGATAGATATTACGTTAGATATCAGAATTAGATACATATCAGATTAGATATTATAATGGATATTAGAATTGGAATTAGATATGAGTAAATCAGTCCCACCATGCAGCCCTGCATTCACTGACGCTGAAAACATACTACTGACTCCAGCTGGCCAGGAGGTGACCTAATTTAAATCTGACCTGATTGAAAAGAAACTCCAGTCAGTGGTACCCAAATCAAGCCTTTATACCAAACCTGCAAAAGTAAAGTGTAGAATTATCCTTACACCTGTACACCGGTCTGTACATTAACTTCACACTTAATATCTGTGATGCCTTACTTGGAG
The DNA here is from genome assembly GCA_034552555.1 of Semaprochilodus insignis. NCBI lineage: Eukaryota > Metazoa > Chordata > Actinopteri > Characiformes > Prochilodontidae > Semaprochilodus > Semaprochilodus insignis. The sequence goes on from CM067499.1 coordinate 6,554,146, forward strand.
AATAATTTTGACACTTTTAATATATAATACTTTAATTTTTGAATTAGAAATATTGTAAAAAAATACCCTTATAAGATCCTTTTCTCTATTTCTGTCACTCCTGAAAAATATTAAAGGGACTTGTTTTCATTTTATGCTGAATTTTGAGAGAAAAAAGGTAACCATTAGTTTATAGTATTATCATTATCATAATAACCAGAAAATACAGAGCCCACTTATGCTTAGAATTCATAATGTCTTTAATTGAACTCTGAGTACGTTGAGGCTTTACCCTCAGTGTAGCTAATACATAAAATACAGATTTTAAAAAGTTGAATTATGTAATATAACAGATTTGATAAATTATAATAGACAAATACAAGAGTAGAAAAGGTCAAAGAGCAAAAACATAGACCAGTAAGAGCCCATCCTGTGTGGTCTGATGCGGAGCTCCTGCCCATCCTGTGCAGTCTGATGCGGAGCTCCTGCCCATCCTGTGAGGTCTGATGCGGAGCTCCTGCCCATCCTGTGTGGTCTGATGCGGAGCTCCTGCCCATCCTGTGCAGTCTAATGCTGCTGATTCATCTGTGCTAACTGGTTGCCACTGCTTGCCTGCATTGTTGACCAGTTTACCTGCCATGGAGCTTCATGCTGTCCTATACTATGTGCTTTTCCTATATCCCGCAGACCCATCAGAAGATCCTGCTACTTAATCACAGACTAATCAGACAACACTGAACCCTTCTCTTATCCTCACTAATAGACTATCACTGTAGACTTCTAGCAGCAGTTACTAATGTTCAGGGTATTTACCGTGACGAGCTCCTCACAGTGGTCACTGGTCTCACTGGTCTCACTGGTAACAGAGTTTCATTCAGACTTTCAGGTCTGTTTCCCACTGTCACTCTCACTCTAACAGTTTGGTTTGTTCTATATTCAGAAGTCCATATGATGGTAAAGTCTTATGTTTAGTCCTGGTCTTACTCTCTAGTGTGGACCAGAGGAGGATGGGTTCTCTTTTGAGTCTTGGTTCCTCTCAAGAGTTCTTCCTCCTGCTCTGAGGGAGTTTCTCCTGTGGCTTGCTCATTGGATTCTCTGCAAAGCTGCTTTGTGACAACATCTGCTGCAAAAGGCGCATATAAATAAACCTGATTTGACTCAACATTTGTGGTCTAGCCATATGCCAAGGTACTTCTATTCACTAACTCTAAGAGTAGCTTGTGAAATCCTAGTGGATGTTTTCTATATTTGAATGTTCATTTTTTCTTGACAAATATTTGAATTTTTGTTTTGACAGTATGACCATGCAGTCGTGCATCTGTGTTCACTTTGTCCTGATCCTAATGATCACTACAGGTTAGAACTGCACTGTCACTCCTTTATCATCTTATGGTACTGATTAATGAAAGATTAAAAGATTAAAGATTAATGAAAAATAATCTACATCAGACTCTTTATTTCTTTATCGGATTCTCTCTTTCAGGGTCTGAATCAGTTTTTCCTTCAGTGACGGTGAGGGTTAATGACTCTGCTACTCTGCCCTGCTCTGAGAGATGTTCTGGTGTGGTCAGGTGGGCCACGTTCCATAAACCCACTGATGTTCTGGCTGAGTGTGATCAGACTTCCTGTAGATCAGTGAAGGAGGGATATCAGATGATCCATGATCAGTACCTGAATGGAGATCTCTCTCTCACCATCACTGCAGCTGATCTCAGTAAGAGAGCCCGGTACACGTGTGACTGTGGTGGTGAACATCTCTGTGATGTGACTCTAAAGATTGAGGGTAAGTGTTGATCTGTTTTCTTGAATGGCCTTGACTGGCAGAACTCCAGTGATTTAGATCCAGTGCATTATATCACTTTAAAGGTTCTTGTTTGTTCTTCTCCTCAGCCTTGAGAACTACGATTCAGTTACAGCCCGGAGAATCTCTGGTGCTGGGTTTGGACATATCAGATCCAGTGGAGGTGATTTATAACAGCACAGATGCAGCTGGACCATCCAGTGGTCAGATCTGTAAAGTGGATGGACGTTCACTGCAGTGTAAACCTGAATACAGACGGAGATCATCACTAACAGCTGCTCTGGAGCTGAGAAAAGTGACTCCATCTGATAGTGGAGTTTACACCATAATAGACACCAGGAATGAAGAGGTCATCCACACCTACACAGTGACCGTCCAAGGTATGACTAATGACACAACTTCCTGTAGCAACATAGCTCGCCAGACAAAAAATGAGTCACCTTGTGTGTTTAAGGTGGTAGTACCTTCAGACTCCTGCAGATGGCCCTGCACGAGGACGTCGGGGCTATAAATCCCTGCGGGGTGTGAGTGACAGGATCCATAGATTACATAGTGGTACAGTGCAGGTAACGGCTCCAAAGCAGATGTTAATGATTGACTTAAAGGAGTGACTGCATTTGGGCGTGCCAAAGACCATAGTGTGAAGAAAGTAGTTGCACCTGCATACGGTCATACGGGTCTACCAGCAGTGGATAAAATCTCAGTCTACAGGGAATTCTCCTCGGGATTGCGCCAGGGAAGGCATCCACCAAATCTGGACCAACTGACCAATTCTTTGATGTAAGAGAGTCTGAACACTGATGTGGCTACATCCAGAAACTTGTCCAGTACATGCCCAATCCAGTCACAGCTGTTATTGGTGCTTGTGGAGGTATTACCGGGTCATAGATACATTTTAGACACAGGGGAATCTAGCTGCAGACCTCCAGTGAGAGGCCTGTCTCTCGCAGCTCCAGCAGGAGGACCCTGTGAAGTCATCTGGGGTCTCTCACAAGAGGTGGAAGTTCTCTTCACTGCTTTCATTGTCATTAAACAGCAAACTAAGTTTCAAATTCATCCTATGAATAGTTTGTCTTATGAATAGTTGGGAGAACTATTCTTAACGCAAGTTTCCCAAACAAGGATTGATCCAGGATCATTAATTTAGAGTCACGTGTAGTTCAGGACTAGGATTAACCTTAAAATATAAGGCATGATGTTAAAAGCCATCGCTGTATCATTAGCAACACTGGTAGCAGCAATATTTCACTAATTTAGCTTGGCAATACATATTTTGGAGATGCAGCTCTTACGTATTATGTTTACGCTTTACTGAAACACATATTAGCACATCTGAAGATTGTAACGTGAGAAGACAGGATGCAAATGCAAGTATTTAATAGTAACCAATAAGTACAAACAAAAGACACTAGAAAAATAAGAAAGTAAACACCACTAAGACCTGGGAACAGGGATACACAACACCAAGCAAGCACAACGGGAACTGCAGGGAGTCTCAGTGCACAAGGACTAACAAGAAACACCTGGGAAGGAGCGGAGCCACAAACTAGGGACTGGTGAGGGGCATGACTAGAGGGCAGAGAAAGGAGGAGCTATAAATCAAAACAAACAGAAACACATGACACAGAACAACAAAAGGCACATGGAAGTAGCAAGGGCAACAGAGACCGAAACCAGAGACAAAAAAGGGGCAGGACAAGACAGGATTTGACAAAAATATTAATACCCACATTTCAGTTTTATCAACACCTAAAGATGGTTATCATTCTAGTTTGGTCTTTTAAAAGATGGTGGCAGGCGCTGTATTTTTATCTTACAGTGTAGACTCTTCCAAAGTTCACTATGCATACGTTTCACTGCATGTTCAATAAAAGTAAGTGAGCAGGTCTACATGCAGTGGACTTTCAGAATCTCTTTTTCACTCAAGTATTCAGATCCTGTACTCTGCACTTTGTAGAAACCCCTTTTGGCAGCATTCACAGCTGCAAGGTTTAATGGATACCTGTCTGCAAGGTTTGCACACCTTTTGTCAGACCGGATGGTGAGCATCAGTAAACTGTGTCAGTAAATCTTCAGGTCCCTCCACATATTTAATGACCACTGAAGGGCATTCACAGACTTCTCCTGAAGCCAATCTAGTGTTGCTTTGGCTGTATGCTTTGGTTCATTGCCATGTAGCCCCAGTCAAAGTTTGCATGTGCTCTGGAGGAGGTTTTCTTTTCCTCATGATGCCCAAGTCCTTTATGTGCCGTTTATCAAACTCCTAATACTCAACATTAGCTTCTGTCTTGTCACTCTGCCATACAGCCTTGATTTATGGAGTGCTGCAGAGATGGTTCTTCAATCTCATCAGGGCTTTTATTCTTGCCCTGATGTACACCTTCCCACAGTTTGATGGGGAAGATCCAAAGTTCCTTGGACTTCATGGGACGTTGATATGGACTTCAATACATTCCTATTGGATTAAGCTCAGGACTTGGTATTTCCAGAACATTATCTTTATTCCTCTTTAACTGTTCTGTGGCAGCTTGTGTGCTTCGGGTTGTTATCTTGCTATGAGCCATGTTCTTCTGAGATTCGGCTCAGGGACAGATGTCCTGATATTCTCTTTTAGAATCTGCTGGTATAGTTCAGAATTCATTGTTTCATCAATGATGATGAGCCGTCCTGCCCAGAGGCAGAAAAACAGGCCCAAACCCTGGGTTCCTCTGTGACCTCGCAGACTATTACACACCCTGCTCTTGGAGTGATCTTTGTTGGTGGTCCACTCCTGGGGAGGGTAATTCCTCCTCCATTTGTACACCCTGAATGACTGTGGATGGTGGAGTCCAAACTCTTTAGAGATGGTTTCATAAGCTGTTCCAGGCTGATGAGCATCAGCAGCTCTTCTTCTGATGTTCCTCAGAAATCTCCTTTGTTATGATGTGAATTCATAAATGGCAATTATATCCATTCAAAATTACATCCACGACACATTAAAGAGTGCAGAAAATCAATCCTGATTTTGGTGCCTTTCTAAAACTGTAACTGTTTTGTTACATTTTTTTGGCACAAAGAAGTCCCCACTAAACTATCCTGGGATGTTTATTCATATCCTGAATAGATGGTTTCTGATTAAATATTGTTCTTCAGTTTGAGATCTTGTGTGATGATATTGTTCTGATGTTTTTATCAGATAATGCTGATGCAAAGAGATGGAACTCCAAGTCCAAAGAAAGCTGCTGCTGCTGTGCTTCATCTGGTACGAATTACTGTTCACTCTATAGAGAACTGATTTATATATTCACACTTTTTCACATTCCTAAGCTGTTAAGAAGGAATAATGGGAAAGCAGGCAAACACTTCCAGTTACTCTGCCAGTCGATTCTAAACATGGGAGTAAGATGTTTCACAAGTTCTCTTGAGGACCTTCACTATACCTCAGGCAGTGATGTAGACCTTCCTCGTATCTCAGGCAGTGGTGTAGACCTTCCTCATATCTCAGGCAGTGGTGTAGATCTTCCTCGCATCTCAGGCAGTGGTGTAGATCTTCCTTATATCTCAGGCAGTGGTGTAGACCGTCCTCATAACGGCTGCAGCCAGGAACGGCAGCATTTACTCTAAAATTAGGATCCTCTACACTTCAGAATGACTGGATCTGTTTGGTCTAAACATATACTCAGTCAGAAGCTGATTAAATCGCAGGTACGGCTGTTTTAGCTTGGAGTTGAAGAACACACTGAAGCACATTAAACTTTGTGGCACCTTTAGTTTTAGTGTGACTGGAATCCAAATGAACTTGAATCCAGATGAACTATTTCCTCTATCAACACACCTGATCCAGCTCATGAAAGGATGCTGAACTGCTGAAACAGGCTCCACAGGAACAGGACTAACATGTATTACAGCAGGTTTTAATTTTGATATGTTGTATGAAGTGTGATAAGAGAAATTCCAGCAGTCAACATTAATACTGATTGCTTTGTTTGTTTTGTGTTGTTGTTTGGCAGATGACCAGCCCTGTCTGCACAGAGACCCTGGAGCTACTGTACCAGTTTGGGGGTTTATACTGGTAGTAGCCGGAGTGTGCATGGTGTTAGGAGGGGTGATTGTGTGGCTATGTAAGCAGCTCAAAAACAGACCACCAAGTAATTGAGTTCAGAACAGACTTCATAACGATGGACAGGGTAGCTCCAGTCCAGAAGTCTAGGAGCACTTCATACCCCCTAAGTCTAAGAGGTCATTTTAATCAATTTAATGTCTCTTATTTTCCCTCTGTCTTTCTTGCTTTAACCTTTGCGGGACCCAAGTGAGAGCAGCTGGTTATGTGTACCTGTGTGAAGAGCCCAACACACCTGCTGTTCTGCAGGGCTTCAGTGTGTGGAAGCATTAATCTTAACTAGCACTCTGAACTGCAGATTTTGTGATTCTTATAGATTACCATCTAAACCTGCTAAGCTACTTTCCCTGCCAAGATGTTGCTTTAGCTCAAAATCTTTTCTCTAAACCTTTAGCACTCTTCACCTGGAAGGATGCCAAGCTTTCTCAGAAAAGCATTATGAACCTTCAAAAATTCAGAGCAGTTTTGGGGTGGCCTCCCACAAGGCTCTGACCTGATCCCCATAGAAAATGTGAAAATCTAATTAGATTTAGAATTAGAATTAATAATTGAATTAGAATTAGCAGAATCAGAATTAGGATTGGTAATTGAATTACTATCAGTAGAATTAAAATTATTAATTGAACTAGAATTATTAGAATATATAGAATTAGAATAAGAATTATTAACTGGGGGCTTCCGGTGTGGCGCAGCATGGAGTAGTCGTGTGTTTGGGGCTCTCTGCGGAGCGGAGTTTTTTTTATAATATTTTGAGGCACGTTTGTACTTTTTTGCCGTTTTGTCATTGTGCTTGAGTGCTTGGTGAACTTTGTTGACCCGTTTGGTGGTGGCTACCATGCCTCCAAAGGCCGCTAAAGCTACTAAAGATCCTGGTCCCTCGCAGCCACTCATACGGCCTGCTCTCCATAGCACGGCCTCGCCTTCGAGTGCTGCTGCCCTCCCCGCTGCTGAGCTCGTCACCCCGGTCGAGACGTTGAGTGGGTCCACGCTGAAATCTGAGATCGCACAAGCAGTGGTGGAAGAGCTGAGGACAGTGATTAAGTCTGAGCTACATGACATGAAGGTTGAAATTTTACGAGATTTTACCGCTCTGAAGACTGAGTTTTCTACACTGAAATCCACAGTCTTGGATATGGAGCATTCGCTGACCGCGTGTTCAGGGGATGTGTTAGCTCTGCAGGCTAAAGTGGAGCATTTAACGAAGGAGGTAAGCGCACTGGATGCCAAATGCGATGACCTGGAGTCCAGGTCTCGCCGCCAGAACATCAGGATCGTCGGCGTCCCAGAAGGTGAGGCGTTCTTGCTTACCAATTCTGCAGTATCTGAGTTGCTGAAGAAGGCCTTCGACATGGATAAGGCTCCTGAAGTTGACCGCGCTCATCGCTCTTTGGCTCCTAAAGGAGCGGTTATTCCGCGCCCAATTGTGGCCAGGCTGCACTATTACTCTGACTGTGTTGAGATTCTAAAGAGAGCCAGGCAACGGCAGTGGATTACTATGTCTGGCATGAGGTTTGCAGTCTTCCCCGATTATACTGCTAAAGTAGCGAGGGCCCGTTCGGCTTTCAACGAGGTTCGCAAACTGCTTCGCGATGTGGATGGGGTCCGCTACAGCCTCTTGTTTCCCGCCCGACTTCGGATCACCCATAACGGCACGCAGCACCTCTTCACTTCTCCAGATGAAGCCAAGGACTTTATTTCTTCGATAGTCAAGTAAACCATGGACCGGGCTTCATCATTCTGACTTTATATGCTTTCCTTATAGATACTATCCCTATTTTGGTGATTCACTTACGTTGGGCGTTAAATTCACCCTTTATTTTGTGGCATCTCTTTAACTTTATATGACATTATACGTACATCTGTATATAGTTCCAGGCGCGGGGGTTCTTCTTCGGGTCTGGTTGTGCAAAGGCATAATAATTTAGAAGTGTGTTTTGGTTTTCACGTGCACTCTTTTAGTCACGGTTACAGTTTATCTGCTCTGCGGGGGCTCCTTCTAGCTCTCATGCTGTGTTATCGGGGGTACGGCCTGTTCGTAATTGGCTCAGATTTGAGCTATTACACTAGTCCTCACGTTGGGTTGGGAGGGCAGTGTTGGGGTCATAGTTGGGTGGCTAAAGTTTGTTATTGTGTGGGTTATTATTTTTGTTTTTTTTTTGTTTGTTTTTTTTTTTTTTGTATTATTTTATTTTATTTTTTTTTCCCTTCCCCCTCATCCTCGGTCGGCTGGCACCTCTCTCTGCTTTGGCGTTATAGCTTTGCTCTATAAATAAGCCCTATGTCTAATTATAACCACCAAGACAGGACTGGTATGAGATTTCTGTGCTGGAATGTGAAGGGGTTAAATAATCCTATCAAACGCTTTAGGGTATTCACTCACTTGAAACGTTTAAATTCAGATGTAGTTTTTTTACAAGAAACACATATTAGAAACAGCGACCACGCTAAGCTGAAGTGCTCCTGGGTTGCGGATGTTTTCCATTCAACATTTAACTCCAAATCTAGAGGTGTAGCAATATTGATTAAGAGAGGGATTCAATTTACCTTGGACAAAACAATTACAGATGTGAATGGCAGATATCTTATTGTTCGCGGTACCTTGTGTAATACCCCAGTTTTGTTGGTAAACATTTATGCTCCTAATTTCGATGACGTAAATTTCATGCAAAAGTTATTTAGCTCTATTCCCTCTTTAAATACTCATCTACTAATTATGGGTGGAGACCTCAATTGCACAATAGACCCAGTTTTGGACAGATCAGGCATGCGGACTTCATCGCACTCATTGACTTCTCAGGCAGTAATCGATTTCATGTCTAATAATGGGTTAGTCGATCCCTGGAGATTCTATAACCCACATGCTAGGGTGTTTTCCTTTTACTCTCATCCACACCAAGTTTATTCCCGGATTGATTATTTTATTATTGACGGTTCTCTCATCGGTAATGTTGTTTCCTCTGATTACCATCCCATAGTTATTTCTGATCATGCTCCCTTAACTGTAAATATAACATTCTCAAATTATCATCATTTCCCAACTCCTTGGAGGCTTAATTCGTTGTTGCTGTCCGACGAGGCTTTTAATAATTTTATTTCGTTCTCAATTGACGAATTTATCGCTATAAATAAGAATGGCTCAGTCACTTCTTCTGTTTTATGGGAATCTCTCAAAGCCTACTTACGTGGACAAATCATATCATACACAGCATATCGAAACAGATCGCATAAGCTTAAATTGCAAAATTTGATGACAGAAATATCTGAGGTTGATAAACTTAACTCAACTAATCCAACACCCGCATTATTGAAACGACGCCTTGTTTTACAAACCGAATTCGATCTTACCACAACAACTGATGCTGAGCAACTGTTATTGCGTACACGTAGCAGCTATTTCGAACATGGGGAAAAACCCTCTAGACTTTTGGCCCATCAGCTTAAAAGACAGTCTTCATCTCGCTCTATTTCCCAAATCAAAGATTCACTTGGGGTTTTATGTTCAGATTCACTAGCTATAAATGCTGTCTTTAAATCCTTTTATTCTACTCTCTATCAATCTGAATCCCTTTCAGATGACACCGAGATGCTTTCATTTTTTGATAGCCTGGAGTTTCCCTCTCTAAATACTTCGGTCACACATATGCTTGATTCTCCCTTAGATTTAGAGGAGATTTCTCTCTCGATCAGTTCTATGCAATCTAATAAAGCGCCTGGTCCTGACGGCTTCCCCGTTGAATTTTTTAAAAGATTTCGAGATAAGTTGTCCCCTCTTCTTTTAGATGTTTATAATGAATCCTTACTCTCTGGATCTCTCCCCCCTACTTTTATGGAAGCATCTATATCTCTTCTTTTGAAGAGCACCTCCTGTGCTTCATACAGACCTTTATCCCTCCTTAATGTTGATGTGAAAATCCTAGCTAAATTATTGGCTTTACGTTTGGAGAATGTTCTCCCTGAAATTATTTCTCAAGACCAGAATGGTTTTATTAAAGGCCGTCACCTCTTTTACAGTGTTCGCACTCTTTTAAATACGATTTTCGCGGGACATTCCTCCTCTTTCCCTGAAGTGATAATTTCGTTAGATGCAGAGAAGGCATTTGATCGGGTTGAATGGGGCTACCTATTCGAAGTTTTACGTAGATTCAGCTTTGGAGAGACATTCATTTCATGGATAAAACTGTTGTATTCTTCCCCTACGGCTAGTGTTTACACCAATCATGTCCGTTCTTCATATTTTCCTCTGTCGCGCGGGACGAGGCAAGGGTGCCCCTTATCTCCTTTGTTGTTTGCCCTCGCTATCGAGCCCTTGTCGATTGCATTGAAATCTCTTGAGTCTTTTCGTGGAATCTCTCGCTTCGGTATGGAGCTGAAATTATCTTTGTATGCGGATGACCTATTGCTGTATGTTACGGATCCAGTTATTTCTCTCCCTCCTATTATGTTACTCTTGAAGAGGTTTGGATCGATTTCGGGCTACAAAGTGAATTTGCAAAAAAGTGAATGTTACCCAGTAAACTCACTGGCTTTATCCCTTGACCAATCCGCGGTCCCATTTAAATATGCTCCAGCTGGGTTTAAGTACTTAGGTGTCTACATCTCTCGAACTCTGCCTTCTCTTTTCCATAATAATTTCTCCCCTTTGATTGATAAACTCAAATTGGACCTACAAAGATGGAGGTCTCTCCCTCTATCACTCATCGGGAGGATCAACGTCGTAAAAATGAATGTCATGCCTAAATTTCTCTTTTTGTTTCAAACTATCCCGCTACTTCTCCCCAAATCTTTTTTTAAAACTTTGGATCGGCTCATTACTTCCTTTATATGGGATGGAAAGGTTCCCAGGTTGAGGAAATCTTTGTTACAGAGATTTAAATTTGATGGGGGGCTCGCCCTTCCTAATTTTCTTTATTATTACTGGGCTGCCCACATTCAAAAAGTCTTGTGTTGGTCGTATTCCCCTAATTTGTTGTGGGCTAGATTGGAAATTCATTCCATTTCTTCATCCTCAGTATCTGCACTCCTAGCTTCCTCTTTACCACTCAGGTTTTCTGATTTTACTTCTAATCCCATAGTCCTCTCCACCCTTCGTATTTGGACTCAATTTAGGCGCCATTTTAAACTTACGTCACCTTCATTATCATTGCCTTTATTGGATAACCATTTATTCCCACCTGCTTCGAAAGACGCAGCTTTTTTCATCTGGCACAGTAGAGGTATTAAATCTTTCCATAATCTCTATAAAGAGGGTACTTTTTGTAGTTTTGCTCAGTTATCAGTTGAATTCAATCTGCCTCCTTCCCATTTGTTTAGATACTTTCAAATTAGACATTGTGTCTCTTCACTCTTTTTAGACTACACCTACTTACCTGTTGGATATCCCTTGGATGACTTTTTGTCTCTGGATCCCTTTCAAAAATCTTGTATTTCCAATATTTATTCAAAGCTTATTGATTTGGACCCATGTTCCATGAATAAAATTAGAAGATCTTGGGAACACGAGTTGGGCACTGCCGTCACGGACCAATGGTGGAATAAAGCTATTGCCAAGGTGCGAGTAAGTGCACCTTGTGCAAGATTACAATTGATCCAATTTAAAGTGTTGCATAGAGTTCACCGTTCTAAATCTCAGTTATCTAAATTTTATCCTAATACCACCAACGACCAATGTGATAAATGTCAGACCTCACCATGTAATCTAAGCCATATGTTCTTTTTTTGTCCCGCTCTACGCAAGTTCTGGCTCGATTATTTTAAAATCATGTCTAAAGTTCTAGGCGTGGATATTGAAATGAACTGTTCCTTAGCAATATTCGGTTTTTCTACAGATTTACCCATGCTCAATAGCGGACAGTCGGATATTCTGTCATTCACTTCCTTATTGGCGAGGCGCTGCATTTTATTGCTATGGAAATCTTCAAAACCCCCTTCAATTTCTAGGTGGCTTCACGATGTCCTGTACTTTCTTAGACTTGATAAGATACGGTTTACTCTGAGAGGCAACACGGCTGCGTTTTACTTGAAGTGGAACCCTTTCCTTTCTTATTTCGATTCGCTTCAGACTGTGCCAGCTGACTGATTCCCCCCCTCTCCCTTTCCTTTTTTTTTTTTTTTTTTTTTAGTTTAATTAATTACAATTATTTATTTATTTATTCATTATTATTATTATTTTTATTTATTTATTTATTTATTTATTTATATTTCTTCCCACATTAGGCGGGTACCATCAGAGTTAATGGGTTGGGGAAAGTAAAAGGGGGGAGGGAGGTGAGGGAGGGGGAGCTATGCAAGTGAAGCGGAATGGGGGGAGGAAAGGGGATGGGGTGGAGGGTAGAGGGAGGGGC
>CM067499.1:6571226-6633967 GCA_034552555.1 Semaprochilodus insignis
AAAGGGGATGGGGTGGAGGGTAGAGGGAGGGGCAGTAGGGGATGGGGGGAGGAGATAACGGAAAAGAAAAACGAAAGGAAAATCTTAATCTGAGTTGGTTCTTTTATTTGTTTATTTATGTGTTGTTCTTGTCATATTTGTGACCAAACATCAGATGCTGCCTATGCATTGTTTTTCAATTGATTTGCCCTGTTTCCTTGTAAAAATAAATTTAAAAAAAAAAAAAAAAAAAAAAAGAATTATTAACTGAATTAGAATTAGTAGAAGGAGAAGTAGTAGAATTAGAATTAGTAATTGAATTAGAATCAGTAGAAGTACAATTAGAATTAGTAATTGAATTGGGAATTAGTGGAATTACAATTAGTAACTGATATAGTAGAAACTCTATAAATCTGTCAGTGATGGTGACAGGAGTAGCATGATTAGATTTTATGGATGTCAGCAGAGATACTGTAGAGTTTAAGTACTGTAGAGTATGGGATTCTGCACATTTTCATTCATTATTTTTTATCATTAATTTTGCATTAATTTAAATATAAATTAATATATATAAATAAAAATAAGCTACATTCCACAGAGGGTGTTCTATCGTGTGTTCCTGAGAGTGTTATTAGCCGATGGACTGTGACTGCTTTGTTTACAGTGCACTGATGGTCAGCACAAGCTTTAGAAGTTTAGTCAAACTGATTCAGATCCCCCTACCGTAGGTGTTCCAGTAAACTGACACATTTTAAGCTAAAGCTTTAATATTACACACTCTTATTGTTCTGTGGACGTTTTAGCTGTGATCTCAGTGTTTGGTCATTTCCATTTTTTATCCGGCTTATGATTTGATACTATTGGAAGTACAGATAGTAAAGGAATTAGTCCCATATACACTCAGCATACCCTTAAATAGGAAGACCATTCTAACGCTCTCAGAACTTCATGGCATGGCTGGTGCTGGAAACATTCCTTAGACACTGTGGTTTATATTGTTTTATTTATAATGATATGTGGTGGCTATAAATTTGTACTTTGAATCCCAGTACAAATATTACAAATAAACTTGTCAAATTTTATTTTCATTTTATTTTTTATTTTTCATTTTAAAATGTTTCGTTTGTTTGAAATTTTATACAGTTGTTATATAATTATATTTAAAGTGAAAATGAAAGCTAAATTAAAGTAAATAAAAAAAACGGAACTGATTGTTTTTATTTGTTGCCCATTCCAGTATGATGGCTTTCTCTACAGTGTGACTACTTACCCGCCCATGGGGCACCTTGTCACGTATGCACACTCACGATTTGAATGCTTAAAGGCTAAACTGAAATAAGTTCTGAAATTAAAACGAAAGAGAACCCTGAGAATTGTTAATTTGGTGTGCAGTTTATAATCTCCACTCCAATAAAGTCCACCATATTTAAAAAGGTGTGACAAGCTCTCCCCTAACTGAACACACTCTCATGATCAAGGAACTAGCTTCAGATGCTTTGTGAAAAGATATGGTCAGCTGTGGGTCCTAGGGATTCATGCTGTTTATGCCAAATTCTGCCCTCCCTTCCTCATGTTGCAGCAAAAACTGAGATACATTAGACCTATCTTTAACTGTCTAATGAAAGAGGGCCTGTGTCCACTATAGGCTCAGATTCCTGTTCTGCCAGGTCACTTATGCCACTGTACATATCAGATGATGATCTAGTAAATATGACTTAATTCCGTTCAGGTGTTTCTGTGCATATCCATATATGCCGGCTACTGGGAAAAAGCAAGCAAAAAGGTTAAAGGTCACTCATAAACTCATGTATAATGTCCCAAGTATCAGTTGTAAATATGGCATTGTCACAACTGGCAAAATCAATATTTCCCAGAATGCAGAATTAGATCTCATCCCTGTTGCGATGTTTGACATCAACATTAACTGGGTTTCTTGACTCTTGTCTGCGTGAAGCTGTTCCCACATGACTGACTGATTGGACCACTGTTTGACTGAGCAGGTGTACAGGTTTATCTAATAAAGTGGAGAGTAGGCATGTATTTGACTATGGCTAGGTGAGCACTACTTCAGAGAGATATTGTTTGTTTGTTTGTTTGTTTGTTTGCTTTGGTGTGTTTATGTGCCATAGGAAAACCCACCAATGCCAATGCTTCGCTCTTAGGAATGTTAAGACTGTTTATGTATTTATGTGCATAATCCAAACGTTCCAGTCCTCAGTCTTTCCACATACTGACTGCGGGTTTTCAGTGGCTTTGTGTCCTGCTAATGTAGAGCTGCCGTCATGGGCGTTTTTAAGCTGTGACTCAAGACCAAAGGAGCAGCAACAAGACTGAAGTGCCTCAGGGAAACTCAGACATGCAAAGATTGGATTTACATAATCAGACACCTGGGAGTAGTGCAGTATTTCCTGAGTACACATAAAAACAAATAAAGGTTTCCTACCGTAATCGTCTAAATGTAATGTGTGCTTGTCTGTAATTTAATGCAGTGTCATGCTACCAGTCTCTCCTAATGACTCTAATCAACCTCCTAACACTCTCTCCCATGATTCACCAGTCCCTAATGTCACTGTCACATGCCCATTATCCACCAATTACATCTACCAAAATCCAAACTCCAACCAAGTACTAACTGCAGTGTTGAATTACTCCTGTTTGTATATATACTGTTTCTTCTGCTGTCCGAGGTTTTGCCAAAAGACTTGTCTTTGCATGCCAAGCAGTTTTCCTGCTTTGAGCCTTTTTTGGTTGTCCCACTATACTTTGGTGTTTTGGACTGTTTTGACACTCTGGCTTTTGACCCCTGCATGTTTACTCACATTGCTTACGGACTTCCCAGACAGCAAAATTGTTCTGACCCAAAGTGTTCTGGTGGACCTGTACTGGTAAATAAAACATTTGCCATTTAAGCTCCACAAGCATATATTCTATTTTCCTCCGGCATTGAGAAACACAGGCTGCGACGACAACTGCCCTTGATCTGCAGTATCCTCAGAAGTGTCCTTCATGTGTCCGAGATGCATTGACCTACAGGTAACCTACATGACTGGTTCTGGAGTAGTCAGAGTTTCTTGATCACTTCAGTGTTTTCCTGCTCTAGTGTAGCCCCACCCACTTCCATCTAACATCTAACTCCAAGCCACCCAAATCACAGTTACAACTATAAACTGGCCTGGAGGCCAAAATTAAAAGAAGGAACCTGTACACCGAATTCATTCTCTATATTAAAAGGTTCCCACTCAGGTGTATGGTGAGGAAATTAGTGGACGCCCAAGGTGAAATTGAAAAAGCTTTATTTCCATTAAAAATATTATAAATACTAAAAAACACTATTAGAAAAGGGAAAACCTATAACCTGGAGGCATGACAACCTCAATACTCAGCGTTGTCCATAATAAGTAAATAACTCTAATCATAAGCATTAGGAGAGCAGATAACCAAAGCCATGTAGGAGTATATGGGTATAATTAATTAATCAATTAATTAATTAATTATTGGGATCTTAGAGGGCATAGTTTAGCTTAGTTTAAGCACAAACAATAATTGCCATCTGATCCAATCTCAGGGTGAGAGTTCGTTAATGAGACATCTAGTGATCACACTTGTCACAATATTCAGTCACATATCCAAACTAGTTTTAATAAAAGCAATTTATTCTCAGAGCATTAATAACAAAGTAGATAAAGCATTAAATGATTTAGTTGGATTAATATATGCATAACAGGAAGTCCAGATACATCACATTCACTTAAAGAGACCACATGAGTGTACTGAAACTCAGAGGAAGCTATTCTGTGGAGAATGAGCAGAGCTGGAGCATCAATCTGAATATAACAATTAATCTAAAATCAGCTTAAACAACAGACACATCAAGCTATGTGGCCAACATTCACGTACCTGTAAAATGGGCAATGTTCACATATACACAAACTGCCCCATGTTCAGCAGCACTATAGGTGCACATCATGGAAGATATAAAGAACCTGCTCACACAGAGCTTCCAAAAGTGCAGCAACCCAAACAGGGCATTATTAATGAGCAGGAAGAACACCAAAGAAGAGTGAAACAGTAGCACTTGGCTTATACTGACCTTCTAATCTCTGAGAGCCGTTCAGATCAAATTATCTTCAGAACCGGAACATAAATCAGCTCCATAGCAGCAAAAGTTCATTATATCCAGTATAAGCAGTGGATGAGTACAGTATGAGTGAAATCAATAAATACAAGGAGACACAATAAAAGCATATCATGTCTCGCAGGACCTATCCAGATTATCCAGATTAAATTACATAGGCACACCACTGATGCTCGCAGACATTGCAAAGCACTGACAAGTTGACGCATCTCATCTGCATAACTTCTCTGACCTGCCACTAATCAAGTCTTCACCTTTCGCCATCTTACAGTCCTTTGGCTATTTTCCCACACTTTGTTTCCCTACATTCCTGCTTCTTATTGAAAATGAAAGCAAAACTTCAGATTAGTTTGTGAGCACTGGATATGGCCCTATGAGAGCATCCAGAATACTGCCACTGCTGTTCTCCACAACTAAAGACTGTTTAGACTAGCTAAGAATGCATGCGATCAATCAACCCACAGGAGTGAAACTTGGCGTGTAGGTTTGACATGGTGAGACATGCTAATGATTCAGGTTTCACATTCGGCCATGCATGTGACGTAAGCAAGGACAGACCTTATTGCTGTACCTGACTGACCCAACAGTCAACGCAATCCATGAGTCATCCTGTTAGTGCAGCACCATTGGCAAATGGCTCCACAATGCATGACTACATGCACACAGACCGTTACCACGACTGTCCTTAACACCACGTCATCGTCACCAAAGACTGCAATGGTGTCGTGCCAGACTGTCATGGAGGGACTCAGNCCGCTTTTGTCTTGGTGGAGACGACCAATGAATCCGTGTGTGGAGGCTCCGTGGTCAGCCCCAAGATGAACGGTTAGTTGTCACGCGTCCAGAAGGCCTGGTGTCCCTCCACCTCCACCCCTACCGCACCATCTGCACGAACTGTGTGAGGATATTCAAGCTGCATGGGATGGATTATCACAGGACACCATTAGGAGCCTCTACAGCTCCATGCCGAGACGTCTGGCGTGTTGGGTTAGCAAACACGGCGGCCCGACGCCATACTGAGAGACACTACTTCTGTATGTGTAGCTCAATAAATATTGATCATATCAGTCTAAATTTATCATCAGTTATTGATCCTGGTAACCTTTATCTTCCTTCCCAACAGACCTGCAATCCCACACCTCCTTCTGGGAGCAGCTGTTCTTTAGGTGATGAGTGTAATAAAACCTGCATGCACGTTGTTTGGAAAATAGATTTGGGAGGTGGAATAAGAGCCAACAGCAAGCCATGGAAAAAAAGGGCTGCTGTTATTATAGCTGCACTAAATGTGTGACTGTGATTGAAAGCCCTCAATACAGCACTTCTAGCCTGTTACAGCACTGAAGCAGAACGAAGCAGGAAAAAGCACTGTGGAGAAATACGGAGACCTTGAAGAAGGTTCTTATTTCTTTTACTGCTGTAGTGGCACGTTAAAGAGATGAATAGGACATGTTTTCTAATTTATTTAGCGTAGGCTAGCTTTCTCAGAGTACGTGTATCCGATAAAACACAGAGAACCTGTAGGGGAACACAGTTAAAGCAGTGTGGGTGGTACTAACCATATCAGTTTGTGATTAGTGGAAGGGATCACCCAGTTTACACAGAAAAAGGGGAATGCTGGGAAAATAAGTCACAGATTCTAAAAAAAAAAGGGAAGAAAGACAGAAAAGTTTGGGATTGATTTCTTATCATGTCCTTGCTTATTAGTTCAGGTTCTTCATTTCTGTTTTGTTGTTTTCGAGTTTCTTCTCGAGCAGTTTTTCTCCACAGCCACATGATCACCAATAAGAATGGTGCAAATGCAGCCAGAGACAGTCCAAAAGCCCACACTGGCACAGCACCTCTTTCACCTCCGCGCAGACAATCTGCAGAGCAAAAACACACACACACACACACAACACGTAATATTGTTAGCTGAACTGAACACTGAACATTTTTTTTAAGTTGGTAGTATGTTTAGGTTCCTGCAGATGGTGCTGCACAAAGATGATGGGGCTATAAATAATGCCACAGTTGGGCCAGATTTGGTGGACGTCCTCCCTGGCACAATTCCGAGGAGAATTCCCTGTAGACTGGGATTTTAGCTACTGCTGGTAGACCCGTATGACCGTACGCTTCCATACACCTGCATATTCAGCTACATCCTTCACGCTATGGTCTTTGACACGCCCAAATGCGGTCACTCCTTTTAGCCAATCATCAACCTTCTGCTTTGGAGCCATTTTCCACACATGGAACGAGACATTCCCTGCACTGTACCACCTCTTCCCAAACTATGGATCCCGTCACTCACACCCCGCAGGGATTTATAGCCCCATCATCCTCGTGCAGCGCCATCTGCAGGAACCTGAAGTTACTACCACCTTAAACACACAAGGAGACTGTTTTTTGTCTGGTGAGTTCATCTTTAAAGCTGTTTTGACTCCACACATCCTGTACCGTCTTCAGCTTTTTAATTTGTTAGAAAACTGGTTATGAAGGTATGTACCTCGACCCTAGGAAAACAAAAATGAATTTAAGGTGCACAGACCTTAAAACCTCTGTTGTGCCTTTGAAGGTACTTTTGCAAACAAAACATGTGCCTGCACAGAATCTTTTTTTTCTAAGCATATAGTGAGATTGGAAAGCCTTATTAGTATAGATTGTTTATTTAACGTGGGGAAAGACAGGAGAACACTTTGCACTCTTGTGTTTTTGTTGGATATTACTGGGTTCACCTTCAGCATTACCTTCTGGAGATGACCTAATATTCATCTGTCATCTTTCAACTGACATAACCCTACATAAATGTTTATAAATGCTTATTCCAGCAGGTGCCATCTGCCATTAAGGCTACAATTATGTTGGCATCATGTCCCAGAACAAAAAAGGTATCCAAATATATTTTATAGTACTAGAAATGTACTTTAATATGTACTTAAATATAAATATGTATGTACGTATGTGTGTAAGTATTAGTGAATCTTACTGGCATCTCAAAATAGATCAAAATACAGATCTCTGGTTTCTTGCAGACTACAATAAATAATCATGTGTGGTTGGAGAGGCAGCATGACTGTGAAGTGTGAAGTCAATTACCTTTATTGAGGCTGAGTTATGGCACTCTACATTTCTCTGGCTCTCTGGACCTCCACCAGTGGGCGAGCGTCCCAGCAAGGCTGCCTAGGGTGTGCTTAAGTAGGACATAATTTACAAGATTCCAGGGTTCATATCGCCAGCTCCCTGAAGTCTAGCAATGTGATCCAGGCCTCATTGAAAAGGGCACATCATGCTCTACTGACATGTGGAGTTCATTGTTGTGAATCATTCAGTTCTCCTGTGGTTTTGCTCATGACGCCATCTGCAATTAGTCAACGACGACTTGACTTTCATCACATAACTGTCAACGTAAGTCGTGCCACCCCTATTTGACAAAAGGTCACTTTGGGAGCACCCTCGTGTGACCAGACCTCACAATCCATCGTACAAGTAATTCAGTTTTTCATGCCAAACATTTATAAACTTCAATTCACCAGACAAAAATAATTACATACTCAATAACCATATATATATATACGCATGACAGACAAACCTTGATGTGAGCAGAGCTAAAAGAATGGCTGGTTTTATTTAGAACACAGGGGATCGAACTCACACCAGAAGGAGTGAGAACAGAGCCAAAATAACATGAGACAAGTGAGGGTCGAAACAAAACACTCAAACAAAGCCAGCAAACAAATTAGAGGGAGAACCAAATGACAGAAGTCAATAAACAAACAGAAGTCAAAACCAGAAGGACAAAATAGAGTGATGAAGGAGAAATGCTCAGTAAGACAACAGGTGTCAATACCTTGCAAAGAGCAAACAGATCAGGAGATATAATGAGCAACAGGTGAGATGGGTTAAAACTTGGGCGAGGTGGAACGGGGAGGTGGGTTGTGATTGGTGGTTTGAGAACACATGGGTGATGGGTAGTGTAGTTCGGAGCATTGAAGACAGGGGGAGAACCCGGAAGCGTGACAGATCTTAGTTTTCTTACCGAATATAAGCTCCCCACAGAGTCCCCTCTGTGATGTTCTGGGGTGTTCTAGTTTTATGGAAATGGGTTCTTTGGTTGTGGAGGCAGTAAGTTTGAACCACAGTGTCTGCACTGAGCTGCTGGACAACCAGGTTTCACCGAATGATGACAGTTCTGGTGTTCACAGGGCTGCAGATGTGACTGATTGGCATGATGAACATTTAGGAGCATTCATACATCTGGACTGGCCCACAAAATCCCCAGATTTGAATCCTCTTGAAGATCTGTGGCACTACTTGGAACAACCACTAAAATTCCAGGGAAGGCATCCACAGTATTAAGCCAGGTAAAATTAACATGACCTTTTAACAAACTGTTTATCTTAAAAATCCACATAATTATAAATGCTAAAAATGCACTGAATTATAAATGATAAAGGACATTCAATGGTTATGAGTTTTAAGTGTTTTGCATGCATTGATATGATAGGTCATGCAACCCTATGCAATCAGAAAATCAGTTAATTAAGATTACATTTGCGCGTAATGAAATATGCATAACCACTTAAGTCTTGGTAATGTGCCCTTATGTCAGTGTTACAAAACTTGCAGTGTGCTTATTATACTTTATATATATTTTAGTAATTGATAAAAACCCAGCTCCCAGGTCAGAGACCCAGCTCAGAAATAGATGAGGATTTAGAAAGTGAGACATGACCACCTCATGGAACCTCTGCAGGATTCACGGTTGTTGGTCGCTCAGTCACTGGTTCAAAAAAAGAAAACACATGTTGTGGCAGAAGAGGAAGTAAATCGCAGGATTACAGCTGAAAACATGACTACAAATGTTTTCAGAAATCTTTTAGGGGTAGGTTAACTAATAATGACCACCAGCATGGTTAGTATATGAGGTTTTATCTTATGTTGTTATTATTTATTTATTTATTATTATTATTTTTTATTAATTTATTTTTTTATTTATTCATTCATTTATTACCTTTCAGGGAAGAAAGAGAAAATTGCCACAAATAGTTATGAACCCTCCAAAAAAGCAAAGACGAAACTCAGCATCTTCAGTGCCTCAAGTGAAGGAGAATCTTCTGAACTGGCTCTTGATCTTGGAGGAAACCTTGGACAGCATGTTACCAGAGATATGATGTGTGAGGGTATAGATCATGAGAAAGCAGATGCAACAAGGTAATACTATGTCTGAATGATGGTACAGTGGTACTTTAAGGTTTGTGAGCCCTTTATCATTGTCTATATTTCTGCATACATTTGTCCATTAGGAGAACCAAATCAATGGTCAACGCAAAGTCCTGACCATAATGCAAATGAAATATTGTGGAAGCAGCTCTTTTGAGGAAATCCACCAACATAATAGATAGATAGATCCCTTTATTAATTCCAGAGGGAAATTTCACAAAATTGTCAAAATTAACTGTTTCGTAGGAGGAATGGTCTAAAATTCGACGTGCAGGAATAATCAATAATTTCCAGAGATGTTAAGTTGCAGTTATTACAGCACAAGGGGTTCTCACTAGTTACTGAAAGGTTTACATACTTTTGCCAATCACACATGTGATTTTTAATCATTTTCCTCATTTTCCAATTGTAATGTATTTCCCATTTCTTTGATTTGATTGTTTTAATCTACTTGTCTAAGTTAGGCAGAAATATAGAAAATTCTGAAAGGTTCACAAACTTTCAAGAACCACTTTATGAAGGATTACTCACTAATATGCAATGCATGTATAGATTGTTAATCAGAGTAATATTCTAATTTACAACATTCAAGACATTTTTCAAATGGAACTCACAAGATTACAAGATTTCAGTATTTCCATTTTCTATTTCTTCTTTTATTAATGTCTATAGACAGACCCTGTGTACAATCCAGTTTAACCTAAATAGAAGTCTGCATGAGAACTCAACATTTAGTCTCATGACCCACTCATTTGGTCCAGCGGCAGTGGACTGCATGTTGTCATTCCTTACCGAAAAAAAGAGATCTCTGAGAATTTGTCCTGGGGTTGGTCCTTACTCAGAACTGGCTCCTCCCCTGCTTCTACTTACATTAAGGATTATTGGTTGATGGAGGCTGATGTGTGACGGGATGGTGGTTTTATATACAAACAAATCATAATGTTATACATTATTATTATTATAATACATTACATCATTTTATTACAGACTTACACCAACCTCCCACTTCACTGAATTATTTTTCACACATTTTTTCTCCACTCAATGTTCTTTTTGTTCAGCTCCAAATGCCATCATACTGTAGTCTGCCTCTTTCTCTGCATACTTTGTTAGCCTAGTTTCACCCTGTTGCTGTATCTCGGTTTGTACCAACACAATACACACTAACATGCCACCATGTCAGTGTCACTATTTAAATATCTGCTCTGTGGTGGTCTTATGGGGTGTCCTGATCATTGAAGAACATGGTAAAGAGAGTCTCACAAAGAGAACGAGGCAGACTACAGTTTGATATTGTAGAACTGCAAAGTACAAAGTTTGAGGTTAGTTGCATGTGGTGCAGCAAAATGTTTTTTTTAAGTTATTTTATTTATTTCATTTGCCGTTTTATTATTAGAAAAATTGAAAACTGTTGAATCATTTTTGTCACTTTTGAAAAAGTCGAAAACTTTTGTTCGGGAAAGTTACTGGCAAGGGGCAGATACTGATTTTCACGTTGGACCACATGGAGGCGCCAATCACTGGGGTCCTATAAACTGTGGGCTCGGCCGGGAATGGCGGCTGGAGTAACGGCGGGAAACGGTGCTTTGAACGCTGCACGTCGGACTCTTCCAGAGAGATGTTGGCTCTCTTTGGGTCTCGCGCTCTCTCTCGTCTCTTCTGTGGACATCTTTCCTTTAATTTATAAAACCTGAACGCTACAATGAATACAGCTTGAGCTGGTCGACCACGGGTTCATGGACCGCCCCCCGCCCTTTCAGGGTGATCTGAAGACTCGGACATCAGGTGAGTTGGTCTCTCAATGTGTCCAACCAGTTTTAGGCACACACCTTTACGTAGGTTCATGTCTCACGACAAATTACAACACGCAGGGGCAGTGTGTGTCTTAGTTACAGCCACGGTCAGGATATCCTAATTCAACCCTAGACAGTTTGGTGGTTTGACTCCGTGTGTCATTGGTTCCTGGGCTTGTAACACTGGTTTAATTATTTAATTAGGCATCATTGTCTTTAAATTCCAGAAGAGCAAAATGTTATGCTTTAGACATTTACACTGGATCTTTTTTGGATGGCAGTTTAAATATCTGAAGAAGAAAAAAACTTATTCAGAACACCCAGGCACAGGTATTAAATGTGATTTGCTGTGGGGTTTATGTAAATACTGAATAAAAAACATTACTTGATCAGTGGAACAATGAGCATTTATTATCAGTTTATTATTTATTATACATTTTAATGAACAAATTAATGAATGCCAGAAAGTGTACAATGCACAAATGTTGTTCATATTATATAAAATGACTTCAATCATTTATTTTTAAAACAGAAAAAATATAGATACGTGTTTTGCATTGGACAGCAGCAATATGTACATAGCCATATAATTTCACATACACATACATACATTTCAATTGTAAGAAACTACAGCTTGTTTCACAGTTTCCAAATTTCTATAGAAAAAAAGCACACTTTGTTCTACTAGGATTCCTTTATAAATCACAAGACTGACACAGACTCCGGAGCAGCAAAATTAACATTTTCTTTTCTTTTTTGGGGGGGAAAATCGAAAAGTGCTTGTGTGTCTGACTCTGCTTTATGTGTTGACACATTTTCCAGTCTTTTCAAATCAAGTGTTTTTAGCCAGATCTGGTGAACTGGAATTACGTTTACGTTTTGGCCATAAAGGTTTAAATCTGTGATTTAAATCTTTTATCCGTAGTATTAACTGGATAATCATAAGATTTTATTTCTGGGTCTCCTTTCAACACATGTTTGCAATCATTTAGTTATGCTAGCAGGCACAGACTGCCACTGCTTGACAATTTCTAGAATGTTAAGTTTTTATTTTCAAACAAGCACATGCATTGTAATAAGAGAAAGTACAACAGGGACAGTGCAGTGAAACTGCAGAAGCATAAAACAACTCCTCTTTAAACATATTTGCCATCTCTACCACTTGAAAATCGTGGCTTTGTATCGAGTAACATTTGTTCATTTCAGAAACCTGTGCCAAGCAAGAGATGTGTGTTTCCCAATCAGGAAAATTAAAGTTCTTTTAGTTGTAGAATCAACACTTAATGCTCACAAACCACACCTCTTAAACTTAAGGAACAGCTGCAGTAACATTCTGCTGGACATACAGTATACACCATATCTAGCTTTGATTCAGAGGGCAACTGATACTCAAAAATTCCCAGATCTCTCTTCACTATTATTTTGTCTCTCCAACCACTTTCAATCATCCGGGAAACTGAATTCAAAACATCCTGTGAAACCAACCCTGTTGGACTCTTCCTGCAGGGCTTTTATCACAGTGAAGTAATTGTTAAACAAATGAAGATGAATACAACATACGAAGCATTATACTGGCATGTACAGGGGTTGGACAATGAAACTGAAACACCTGGTTTTAGACCACAGTCATTTATTAGTATGGTGTAGGGCCTCCTCCTCCTTTTGCATCCAATACAGCGTCAGTTCGTCTTGGGAATGACATATACAAGTCCTTTTTTGGATACAATCCGGGTTAGCACCCGGACATCCCTTTCAGACAGCTTCCTCTTGCATCCACAGTTAATCCTGTTGGATGTGGTTCGTCCTTCTTGGTGGTATGCTGACATTACCCTGGATACCGTGGCTCTTGATACATCACAAAGACTTGCTGTCTTGGTCACAGATGCGCCAGCAAGACGTGCACCAACAATTTGTCCTCTTTTGAACTCTGGTATGTCACCCATAATGTTGTGTGCATTGCAATATTTAGAGCAAAACTGTAAAACTGTGCTCTTACCTGCTAATTGAACCTTCACACTCTGCTCTTACTGGTGCAATGTGCAATTAATGAAGATTGGCCACCAGGCTGGTCCAATTTAGCCATGAAACCTCCCACACTAAAATGACAGGTGTTTCAGTTTCATTGTCCAACCCCTGTATACCACATTATGAAGTGAAGAATACAGCAGTGAAGACTTCATACGGCTGCACAGCTGAGGACTTGTATAACACAAGAATCTGGATCAAATGCTTATTAAGTGCTGTTAAGTGAAAGGTGGTGTAACACAGTAGTAAACGTGATCCCACCCCAGCCCTTATGGAGCGTCTAAGAGTCTAATTATATCCACCAAAAAATAAAACAGTAAATTCCTGAGGTACATCAAGTATTGTGTTCTTGTACTTTTTTCAGTTTAACACAGAGACTTTATCAGCAGTTCACTGGGTTTAGACTGGGTTTGTGCGCATGCACACACACACACACACACACACACACACACACACACACACAATGTGTTCACGGTTTATAACACTGTGTGCAATCAGTTCTCTTGGTGGTTGCATGCGTACATGTATGTGAAAAGTGAGAGTGAGCAAAGGTTGTGCAACATGTAAGTGTAATCTAATGGTAGAACACGATTCTTAGAATTCCCCTCTCATGTGATCATGACGTAGGTGGTGGTTTTAGAGAGCAAAGCTCCTGTCATTAAGGCAGCACCTCCGTGAATCCGTTATTGTCTCTGATTACTCCAGCAGGACAAACTGTGAGTATACTAGAAATGCTCATGCTGTATTTAAAGGCTGATTAACATTATGAGGGTGTATATTACTGTACAGTTCTTATGCTTTTATATGAATTTAGAACCATTTGTGCTTGCACACAGAGGAATATGTGTTCTGCATTTAACCCATCCGTGCAGTGATACGCATCCGCACTACTGGAAACACCACTACTATTAAGCACCCTTGAAATGTCTATCTCAAATGACTATACTGATACACTACTTATTACACCCCAAAACCACTTAAAAACTTATTTTAGAGGCTTTACAAAGCTAAAAACAAGCGAGAAATAAGAAAGCTGGGAGGATACGCCAATGGAAGCTCACTAAGGAGCTCACCTCTAACTGTCTGAATGTCCTTTAATGGGACACATTTCTACAAACTCTCTGATGCCATTGTATTTGTTTACGTAGGTCAGCTTGTATTAGATAAGCTATTGTTTTGATTCATTTCCGTAAGCCGCATGACATGAGTTTAACCAAGAAAACGGAATACTGAGTGCATACTGACACCTGCTGGTCAGTAAGTGCACGATTTAAGCTTGTATTGCTAATATATGCGTGAGAAGTTCCAGAATGTGTTTGTGAACTTATGCAATGATGTACACAGTGTTTAGTGTTTCTCTCACGGTATTCGACGCTCAACAACCAAGGACTGATGTTCATCGCGAATATGAAGGGAGTCTCAGCAGGACTTTTGTGCTGATGTGTGAACTGTGTTTGTTTCCTCCTCAGTGCTCCCACGGACATGCAAATCTCCTGGATGCAGAGAGCGTTCCTGTTTGGGCTACTGAGTTTCCTATGTATCGTGGGTAGGTTTTTATACATAGAATGCTGCCTGCAAATTTGTCCATCATGAGTTGGGGATGTTTTGCTGCTATTGGACCAGGACAGCTTGTCATCATTTTGATGAATGAGCTATGAATTCTGAACTGCATTGAACAACTCCACAGGTGTACTGGTAGACTTATGGGTATTGTTCTGTTACATTTACAATATTGATCTTGTATTGATACTCAATAAAAGATCTGGACTGGACTGAGGTCTTGTACAGATCAGTGCTGTACTGTTCTAAAAAGAACTTTCTCTCCCTTCCTTCTACAGATCCTCTGTTTGTGTCCAGCCTTTCTTCAGTGAAGGTGAAGTTTAATGGTTCTGCTACTCTGCTCTGCTCTGGACACTGTACTGGTGTCGTCAAATGGACCAAATCTCGTGACCCCACTGATGTTCTGGCTGAGTGTAATCGGACTTCATGCAGATCAGTGAAGGACGGATATCAGATGATACGTGATCAGTACCTGCAGGGAAACCTCTGTCTTGTCATCACTGAAACTGATTTCAGTAAGAGGAGCTGGTACACGTGTCAGTGTGATGATAGAGCAATCTGTGATGTGAGTCTACGTCTCGAACGTGAGTGTCATTTTCTCTTTGAATCAAAGTGTAAATGGTCAGAAGGTACAAGGTAGTGAGTGATTTTGATGTTTCTTGTGTTGTAATTCTTGCAGCTCCTGAATATTCCAAGCAGATAAATCTTGGAGAACCTCTGAGCCTGGATCTTCCCATCTCGGAGCCAGTGAAGGTGACCTTTCACAGGACTGGAGACAATAACCCAGACCGTGAAAAGCTGTGTCGGGTTGAAGGGCGTGAAATCAAGTGTGAACCTCCATATGAGGAGAGAGTGTTGTTCCAGGCCAGTCTGAAGCTGAACAACTTGAAGAGCTCTGATGCTGGTGTTTACACCATAGTGGACACTGAGAACGAGGAGACTGTGTCTACTTACACAATCACAGTCAGAGGTAAGCCTTAATTTACAGGGTAGGTGGGCTTTAAGTGGGCCGCCAGTGTGCAATAGGATAGTCCTTATCTTCTTTGTCCCAGAGACACAGCGTCCACCGGCTATGTGTTAATTGGGTGCAATGTCTTCTGCTCCAAACAGCAAATCACGCAAAAATTAGAGAAATATTTAGCAAAATTACTATGTGCTCAAATACACAACAACCATGTCTTAGCTTAGACCCATTCCTACATGAAATCAGTGAAACTAAAAAGATGGTGTATGTGAAGGATCTTTGTGTTTTCTCACTCTGAGTTCAGGCTGCAGGAACATCGGACTCGTTTCTCAGATCAGATCTTTTGAGATGACTGTCTGCTGTGTTATTAGTAAATGATTAGATCAGATTTGTGTGTGCAGACATCTCCCATCTCTCTCCATGTATTGTGTGACCTTTGTTAGTGTATAAGTATGTATAAGCTCGACTACGCCACCTAGGGAGTTTCACCCCAGGAAATATAACCCTGCTATCACACAAAAGCACACAGGTTCATTTAGAAAATGGGCAGAGACGTGAAATGGGGTTCAGTGTACAACTTTTACTAATATATATTAGTAATACATAAACATTAAAAGACACCTTTATTAATAAATTTGTTTAAAAATCAGGATCAAAAATAAAAGGAAAAATTTTAAATAACCACACAGGTTACTGGCAGTGTAGGTTCACACTATTGTCTTATCATGTGTATTTGTCAGACAAAAACACTCCAACCGACGTGTGCTGAACTAAAGTCAAGGTAGTTTATTAACAAGCCGGCACAACCAAGCCAAACAGCAAAACACAGTAACACGTAGGGGTTAAGCAAGAGCGAAGTCGAGAACGAGCAGAGGTCAGAACTAGAATAGGCAGTGGCTTTAGTTGCTTCCTATTCACCAGCTTCTTAATCCAATGTTCTGTTCCACCGTAAATGCTGCAGCTTGTACAGGTGATCAAATGCCCTGAAGGGACAGATAAGAGACACAAATAGTTAATACACAGCTCTAACATCCAGAACCCACAACACACACACTACAGCCAGTAACCTTAATAAAAGGGACAGGGTTCACATGGAGCCAAGACAGACCCAATTGAGGGGTTAAATCAATAAAGTAAAAAAAAACAAAGGAAATCAATAACATCAAAATAAATCAACTAAGGAGTCACAGGACTGTAATCACAAATAATGAAATAATAAGACAAAATAACTGAACTAATAATATAAAGTTGATTCAACTCCCAAAAAAATAACCATAAGGCAAAACAGCAGAGGACTGGGGAGACTCCGTGCTCAGTGCCACCTAGGTCCTTCCAGTGGCGACACTCCCAAGCACCTTCAAGCTTGCATTACCAACATGTAGGACAGACTTGCTCCAATTACACTACTTCCAGTGTCAATAGTAAAACCCAAATTCCGTGCCTAACCTTATGACGCGGTTTGCTAAAACCCACCCGTTGTCAGGCACGCCAACATGCACCTTCCAGCCAACCATGCTCGTATCGACGTAAATCAGCAACTTTATACGCAATGTTCCAAGTTTCAGGCTACGGCTAACAGGTAGCAGCGTGGTGAATCAACAGAGGGAGGGACACCCGTTTTCCGGCAGAAACCCCTCGACACCGTCTCAGCAGCAAGTCCCGCGGTAACACGGCTCAACAAACAAAGGAGGCACGAGCTTGCCTGTTACAATTGCAGTGGTAGAGACATAGGCGTCAGTAACTATGTAGCTATGCTGGTGACATGGCTTTCATACCTAGAAGCAGGAGATATGGAGGTGCATCATTTCACCCTTCAAACAATCACTCTGTCAGGGTTCACAACTCTTTGGGACTCTTCTTGAATCCCAGCACTTCCCTCACTCTGGATTTGACATTACTGTTGTTTGTCGCATTGCGAGTGACAAAATACACTTTGAAATCTGATTGGAGCGGCCCGAGCGTCTAAACAGAAACAAATCTGTAAAAAGCTGACCACTGATAAACTGTGCATATAAGCTGTGAAATTAAGAGAAATTAAGAGTCTCCCAAAATCCCAAAATTTTCCAGCGGTTACAAGGCATGGAAGGGACTTTGGGCAGGGTGGCAGTTTGGAGTGTTGTTCCTCAAACAGTCAAACATCTCTCAACTGGCTGTTTATGAAACAGACATGCTCTCAGTGTGCAACGGTGTGGGGGGCTGGTGTTTGGCACTCTGCCGATAGCACAACAGCTTACCTCTTAAAGACACAAACACCCACCCTATAGCGAGGAGACATGGTCAGGAGGTGGCATCAGGGCTGACCAGTCATATTTTAGGTGGTTACTGACCAGCTCAGCCACCCTGTTGTCTGTTTTGTCTTCGCTTCAGGTGAAAAGAAGAGCTGGTTATGGACGATTTGGGAGAAAGAGGAGTTTGGCATTGGGCTTGCTGTGGGGTCCCTGCTTGGAGCAGTGGTGGGCTTCTTTGTCCCACCACAGATCGTACGAGGATGGAGGTGGCTGAAGAGAAGAGTACAGCGCTTAAGTGGACAGTCTGCTCCCCCTGAACATCTTCCCCTGAAAAAAGTTCCTTCAGATTAGCATGTGGAAATGCAGACTTTGTTTTCACACACAAAGACCATCTTCTGCTTCTTCAGTCTGGAGACTGAAGTGTTTTGTAAATGCCATTTTGTACTTTTACTGACTTTGTATAGTTCTTTCTCCTTGTCTCTCGCTTCACAAGTGCACCACAGGTATACCTGGCTGGTGGAGTTGGGGTGGGGGAGGAGCCACAAGTTAATTAAACCACATGTTGGTTGTTTAGGTGTGTGTGTGTGACCTAGGTTAAGAGAGAAATTCTGTGTTGGTATTCTTTATACACTTTTATCTCTTCACGAGAGATGCCAGCTCGTCTGTTGGTATGTTTCACGGGGGTGATCAGTGCACTCTCTAACGCTACATTCACACTAGCAGGCGACGATTTGAGGCCACTCCCATTGTCGTGTGTGTGCAAGGTCCAGGAAAGCTAGCTAGAAAAGCACATATTATTGATGAATTAATTTATATGGAAATCTAACTGCTTGCATTTGTGGCTGGCTTTATTGACCATTTACACTAGAGATGTAAGAGATATTTAAGGTTAAACTCTGTAGTCTGGAGCAGGATAAGGGGTTAAACTTGGGATTAAGATATCACTAAACTACTTTAGTTACAGTTAGTCCTGCTGGAGCTGGTCACCTAAATCTAGCAGTGTCTCTGAGGTAATCTGAGAGGAGAGCTAATGTTAGCTAGCCTGAGGTAAACTAGCTGGTCTGTTAACCGACTGAAACGCATTAGCGCCCTGAGCTAATGAAGATTTCTAGCACCGTTCTGTTAGTTTTAGCAGTGCTGGTAGTGTTAGCATTAGCGTTCTGACCTAGTGAATGTTGTGTCTGCCTGTTTTATCCACTAAATTCAGATCCACACTGTTGTACTCAATCGGTTCCTTTATTTCTTATCCCTGCCTCTAAACATTCATTCACGTATATTGTATCCTAACTCTGCCCTCTAGTGGTTAATAATCCTTACTGATTCCTTGACCGGGTATATCAATATAAGAGTCCCATTTAAAGTATGCAACCAAACATTACAGTGAATATTTGAAGCACAGTTCTGTTAGTTTTAGCAGTGCTGGTACCGTTAGCATTAGCCTTCTGACCGAGTGAATATTTGAAGCATTGTTCTGTTCTGTTTTAAGCAGTGCTGATAACGTTGAGAAGCGTGATTGGTCACTCCAGAGAACACATCTCCACTGCTCTAGAGTCCAGTGGCAGCGCTTTACACCACTGCATTCCACGCTCTGCATTGCTCTTGGTGATGTGAGGCTTGGATGCAGCTGCTCGGCCATGGAAACCCATTCCATGAAGCTCTCTACACACTGTTCTTGAGCTGATCTGAAGGACACATGAAGTTTGGAGGTCTGTGCGCCTCAGTATCCGCTGACCCCAGTCTGTCATTGTACGTGGTCTACCACTTCATGGCTGAGTTGCTGTTGTTCCCAATCGCTCCCACTGTGTTATAATCCACCTGACAGTCGACTGTGGAATATTTAGTAGGGAGGAAATTTCACGACTGGACTTACACAGGTGGCATCCTATCACGGTACCACGCTGGAGTTCACTGAGCTCCTGAGAGCGACCCATTTTCTCGCTAATATCTGTAGGAGCAGTCTGCATGTCTAGGTGCTTGGTTTTATACACCTGTGGCCATGGAAGTGACTGCAACACCTGAACACCTGAGCAGCAAATAAACAGAGAATACCCTCCATAACTGTGTTGGAGTGAGTTCCTGATTACATGTTCTTACTAGTGACTTGGTTTTTCATCCTCCTCAATTCCTTATTAACTCCATGCAACAAAGTAAACGATTACATTTAACTTAAAAGATCAACTAACGACTGCCTTAAAGTTTAGAGCTGAACTTAATACTAAATTAATAGAATATAAGACATTTAATGGTTACCTCAAGGATAAATAAAACACAGTCTGATCTTTTTAATTTAAAACATGTTTTGTGCATGTCAAAAGTGAAATAGGAGTACTTTTAAACTTAAATCTTTTTTCATTGATTGTACTCATGGCAGCTTTTGCAGTGTTGATATTCTTAAAGAACTTCATGACTTTTTATTAAATGTGATGTATTTATAAAGTAAAGATTTGAGCTTTTATGTAGCTCTGAGAACGTATATCTCTAAGAACTCACCTTTTGTATTCTGTTTTGTTTTTGTTTTCTTCTCTAGTCATATTATAAGTGTTCTGTTAAAACTACTGCATTTTCAGGATAGAATTCTTGTTTTGAGATTAGATAGTTATATGGTTTATTATATTATATATTTTCTCCAAAAGCTGTTTAATATTTACTAAACAAGTCCGGTTCATGAGTTGAGCCCTTCTGAGGCAGGGTTTAAGTAAATAAGGCGAGGATTTAAAAATCGACCTGCCGCGTGGTTCCAGCGTGAAGCCGCTCCAGGCCAGGTGGTGGCGCTAATTCAATAACTATAACTTTCTCCAACTGTGCTAAAGTGGAGAAGCCGAAGATCGTGTTGTGGTCAGTATTCCTCCGTACTCAGACAGTGTTGTTGGAGGACCGGAAACCAGAGCTGAACTATTGAAGGTAGGAAGCTCTCCGACACTGGGGTGGGGGTGTTTTTAAGAAGCAGCTTCATTCAGACCAGAGCTGAGTAATGTGAGCTGCTGCTGGACCAGAATATTTACTGTGGTTAAGCCCGCTGCCTTTTGCCAAAACAGTTCCGTGTTCCATGCGCGGCTATTATACACTTAGCGGTAAAAGTCACGGCACAGGAAGATCTCATTAAAAAACCTTTAGAACAGAACTAATAATTCAGCGCTTTGTGTTGAATGTTGTATAAACCCAAAAGATAACAGTTCAGAGTTTATTATACTATAGATATATGGATTATAAAGTCATTCTACTGTACAGTTTTTAAGGAAATGCCATCCAAAACCCCAAATGTGTCAACTGTATTTTAATAATAAGTGAAATTTAACATGTTACAAAATATTAAATTCTAATAAGTAGTCCTCAAAACCAACAGATATCAGTTGAGAGTGTATTATACTATGTATACATTAATTATGAAGTGATTCTACTATACAGTTACTAAGGAAATGGCATTCAAAATCCACAAATCTGTCAACTGTATTTTAATGATGATTTTAATTTAACACATTACTAAATGGTAATTTCTAATAGGTAGTCCATAAAACACATATATATCAGTTCAGAGTTTATTATACTATGTACATATGGATTATAAAGGCGATTCTACTGTACAGTTTTGAAGTAAATGGCATTCAAAATCACCAAATGTGTAAACTTTATTTGAATAATATGTGAAATTTAAGCAAAATGTTACAAAATGGTAATTTCTAGTAAGTAGTCAACAAAACCAACATATATCCGTTCAGTACTTAGCGGTAAAAGTCACGGCACGGGCAGACCTTAAAAAAAAGCCCTTAGAACAGAACTAAAAATTCAGCGCTTTATGTTAAATGTTATATAAATCCAAAAGATAAATGTTCAGAGTTTACTATACTATGTACATATGAATTATGAAGTGATTCTACTGTATAGTTATTAAGTAAATGGCATCCAACATCCACAAATGCGTCAATTGTATTTCAATATTAAGTCAAATTTAACACATTATGAAATGGTTATTTCTAATTAGACATCCACAAAGTCAATATATATCAGTTAAGAGTTCATCATACGGTGTGCATATGCATTAAGAAGGGATTCTACTATACAGTTTTTAAGTAAATGGCATCCAAAATCCAAAAATGTGCCCATTGTAATGTAATGATTGGTGAAATGTTATCACATTATAAAATGGTTATTACTAATAAGTGGTCCATAAAACCAACAGATAGCAGTTCAGAGTGGTGACCGTTGAAGAACAGGGTAATACAGTATACAGAGAAACAGATGGACTGCAGTCTGTAACTGTAGAACTACAGAGAATCATATGTGGTCAGTGGAGCTGATAGAATGGACAGTGAGTGTAGATACAAGGAGGTGGTTTTAACCCATAAGAGCCCAGACCTATTTCCCCTTAAAGGAAAGGGGTCAGTTATAAGATTATAAAAGATTAGTCTTATTGTGACAAAAAGGTCACATGGCGTCTTCTGTAAGTATTATAACGTCAGAAAACTGGTAGCATATGTCACAACAGTCATTTCACAACTTGTATTCCATCATTGTGTTCTAGAAATGGCCTCAAAATGGGTATATGTACTATAGACTATGGCTATATATAACATAGAACATGTTATCAAAGCATTAGAGCTCTTAAACAGGTTGGAACCTTATAGATACAAAAAACAAGCTTGTAAAATGAGCTGGTTATGTCTCTAACTGAACTAACCAAGCACATTGCCATTTTATAAATGAGCTTATATGTTCACCAACTGTCATGTGACTGTCATCAACCGATATCTGTTACTGATAACTGATATCTATTAGTTTAAGTCACTACTTTAGAAATTACCACGTTATTATGTGATAATATTTCAGTCATCATTAAAGTACACTTGAGAATTGTGGGGAGTTGTACAGTAGAATCACTTCATAAATCATATATTAAAAGTATAATAAACTCTAAACTTATATATATTTTGGTTTCATGGACTACTTAATAGATATAACCACATTATAATGCGACAAATTTGACATATCATTGAAATACAATTGAGAAATTTGGGGATTTTGGATGCCACACAAAAACTGTACAGTAGAATCACTTCATAATTCATATATACATAGTATGATTAACTCTGAACTGATATATATTGGTTTTATGGACTACTTATTGGAAATAACCATTTTGTAATGTGTTAAATTTAACTTAATATTGAAATACAACTGACACATTTGTGGATTTTGGATGCCATTTTCTTAAAAATCTGTACAGTAGAATTACTTTATAATTCATATGTACATAGTATAATAAACTCTGAACCGATATCTGCTGGTGTTATGGACTACTTATTAGAAATTACCATTTTGTAATATGTTAAATTTCACTAATCACTAAAATGAATAAATTGACACATTTGGGGATTTTGGATGCCATTTACTTATATACTGTACAGTAGAATTACTTCATAATTCATATGTACATATTATAATAAACCCAAAACTGATATCTGTTGGTTTTGTGGACTACTTATTAGAAATAACTATTTTATAATGTGATAATATTTTACTTATCATTAAAATACAGTTGACACATTTGGGGATTTTGGATGCCATTTCCTTAAAAACTGTACAGTAGAATGACTTTATAATCCATATATCTATAGTATAATAAACTCTGAACATTTATCTTTTGGATTTATATAACATTTAACATAAAGCGCTGAATTTTTAGTTCTGTTCTAAGGGCTTTTTTTTAAGGTCTGCCCGTGCCGTGACTTTTACCGCTAAGTACATAGTAGCCGCGCACGCAAATCTTACGTGCGGCTAGTTCAACCGTGTTTTGGCGAAAGGCAGCTGGCTTAACCGCAGTGAATATTTGGTTGGGAATGTTTTCCTAGTTGGGTTTGATAAACAGATCAGTTTGATTCGATTTATTACCACGTTAGTTCAGATACATCAAACACATCAAATACGTGTTCTTTAGATCAAGACTTTGTGAGTGTTAATTTGTCTGATGTACTTCAATCAATCAGTCATCAATCATCTCTTCTTTTGTGTGCTAATGTTATCAAGTCAGCTCCTTCATTTACAGTCTAACTGTAGAGATGATCTTTATGTACATGACTATCTGCTCCATTGTCAATTTGAACACATAAAGCAGATCTTATCAATCAGTCACTTATAAACAGTGTGTGAAAGAGGTGATGTCATATTGAAGGTGTATCTGTAATGAATGTAGAAATAGTGACTGATATTCTACATTATACAAGATGGCTGAAAATATTTGTACAGATGTGGTGAGAAAACAGCAGTTTGTTCTAGAACAATATGAAGAGCTTCCTGAGAGCTGTGAATGTCTGGTTGGGGGTTGCTGGTCAATGGCTGGTAGATGAGGAGCTGGTAGGAGTATCTATGGTGGGTGTTGGGGGTCTGTTTAGAGGTGGGGTGTAGTGTGTGTGTGAGAGCCATTTAGGAGTTTGATGGTCTAGTTCAGATGTTCCCAATCCCAGTGCTGGAGACCACATGCTCTGCATACAGTACAATTGTAACATATATGTCCTGCATTTAGATGAACAAAATCAATTTTGACAACCTAACAACTCATCAGTCAATAGATCTAGTGACTGTGCTGCAGTTCATTGCTTATTGTTCTCTGTGTAGTTGTTGGAAGCTTTAGGAAGCTCCTTCATCTTCACAGTAGAATAAATAACTGTTAAACCGGCTTTATCTTTTTAGATAACTTACTAATGTGGCAAATGTCTTGATATATATACGTCAACACTGGTAACGTTAACTATACCATAACTTCCAAACTGCTAAAAATCCGGCATTCACAAGTAGATGACACCACCAATGATCAGTTAAAAATCAGTGGAAGTTTGGAAGTTATGGTATAGTTAAGTTAATGGAATTCATGGCATGTACATATTTTGTCATGTATGAAAAAATACCTAACAGCACATTAGCTTCAATTTTATTGAGCATGAAAATTATAAACATTAACATTCGCAAGAGATGTGGGTGAGCATGTAAAAGAGTTTTTCTAGCTGTAGGTTTAGCGTATTGAGAAGCCTTGTTGCCGTCTTTATGACATTTATGTCAAGGAAGTTAATTTGATCCGTACTATAATTCCAGGAAAACTTTAATCCAGCCAAGGTAGTATTCAAAATGTGAAAACGTCAGGAGAAGGTTAACCAAGCCATTTCAAAGCAAGATCAGTATATGTTTTTCATTAAACAATATATGAAAAAAGGGATCTCTTTTGGGATTCATATAATACCAGATTACCTACAGAAAAACAAAGCTTTGTACAATTTTGGTTCCAAGAAATAATTAGTATCATTAAAAAGAAGGACATTTTAAAAGCAAATTAAGCTAAATTAATTTAAAATTAAGATTGGTGGTTTAATGAATCAGGGCCGTGTTCATGATCAATAATAGTATAAAAAGTAGTATAAAACACTACTTAAGCACATTTTATACAAGGAATTCACCAGGCTAAAAAAACAGATTTTGTAACTGCTCAGAAAGGATAAAAATCATACCAATGATGAAAGCAATTGTTTTCAAAGTAAAATCAAATTAATAAATTCCTTTCCATTAAAGTAACAATCTGTCATTCTGTGCAAGGCGAGGAGGCTCTATGTTTTTGCCCTTCATTTACTAGGTCCTATGCCATGTGCCTTCAAAATGGCCTCCTGAAACTCTTGCTGTTTCTACTCCACACTAGGAGCTTACTAACTCCCCTGACCATCCCAGCGTTCTACTTTTTTGCTCTTCCCGAAATCACGGGCCTTCAGAATGGTCCCTGAAACACTCGCTGGTTCTTCTCCACACTAGGAGCCAACTAACTCCCCCAACCATCCTAAGGCTTTTTGTTTTTGCCCTTCAGTTACTAGCTTCTAAGGGAACAGTAAGAGTTTCAGGAGGCCATTTTGAACTCTCACTGTTCCTCTCACTGTTTCCAGGCTTATCATTTGTGCCCTCTTCAATTACTAGGTCCTAAGTCTTGGGCCTTCAAAATTACCTCCTGAAACTCTCGCTGTTCCTTCTCCACACTAGGAGCCTACTAAACTGTTACTAAACTCTCCTGACCATCCTGCGGCTTTATGATTTTGCCCTTCATGAACGAGGTCCTAGGTCATGGGTGTACAGAATTGCTTCCTGAAACTTTTGCTGTTCCTTCTCCAAACTAGGAGCCTACTAAGTCCATCGGCCATCCCAAGGCTCTACATTTTTGTCCTTCACTTACAAGGTCCAAAGTCATGGGCCTTCAGAATGACCTCCTGAAAGTTTTGCCGTTCCTTATCCACGCTAGGAGCCTAGTAACTCTCCTGACAATCCCGAGGCTTTATGTTTTTGCCTTTCCAGAACAAGGTCCTAAGAGAGTGGCCCATGATAGGCCTTCAGAATGGTCCCTGAAACACTCGCTGGTTCTTCTCCACACTAGGAGCCTACTAACTCCCCCGACCATCCTGAGGCTTTGTGTTTTTGCCCTTCAGTTACTAGGTCCAAAGTCATGGGCCTTCAAAATGGAGTCCTGAAACTCTTGCTGTTCCTTCTCCACATTAGGAACCTACTAATTCCCCCAACCATCCCGAGGCCTTCAGTTAAGCCATCTTTCATAATCATCAAGGTCACATTTAAACTTTTGTAAAAGCATGAATTTGAATTGCGTACCTACTCAATTCAGTTTATTTCATCCATAACAACAATTACAGCACATTTCTCTGCAGGTTTTATCACAATATGTTAATTATTCTCAAGTTCTGAAAATGCTCCTTCTCAAGCTTACGATTTGTTTTTATGAATGCACTTTTCTGCTGTCAGTTAAAATTATTGGTTCAATGCAAAAGAGGATATAGCATTCCCCCCTTTATTAGTGGAGTATTTATGATTGACATCAGATTACTTTTGTTATAATGGAAATTGAGTTTATATTTTCTTTTTTCTTCTCCTAGAAATAATTGATGTCCTGTTCCAAGATTTCTACTGAGGATAAATGTGCTTCTGTAACCACGTCAGGACATCGCATCAAGAGCAACGTCAAAATTATTAAGGTGCTCAATAAGAATATGGCATCCAGAAGATGTTCCACTACAAAGCAAACCCCATCTGACAGAAAAAGACATATGAACAAATCTCATAGACAAACACAGAAACACAGCAAAGAGAAACTTCACTACTGCTTGGAATGTGGAAAGACTTTTACTCAGCAGAATCTTCTCAAAATACACCAGCGCGTTCACACAGGGGAGAAACCGTATGACTGCTCAGACTGTGGGAGGAGCTTTAGTCAGCAGAGTCATCTCAAAATACACCAGCGCATGCACACAGGTGAGAAGCCGCATCACTGCTCAGAGTGTGGGAAGACTTTTAGTCAGCAAAGTCATCTCAAAATACACCAGCGCATTCACACGGGAGAGAAACCGCATCACTGCTCAGAGTGTGGAAAGACTTTTAGTCGACAGAGTCATCTCAGAATACACCAACGCGTTCACACAGGAGAGAAGCCGTATTATTGCTCAGAGTGTGGGAAGAGTTTTAATAATCAGAGTCACCTCAAAACACACCAGCGCGTTCACACAGGTGAGAAGCCGTATCGCTGCTCAGAGTGTGGGAGGAGTTTTAGTCATCAAAGTTATCTGAAAATACACCAGCGTATTCACACAGGAGCAAAACCGTATTACTGCTCAGAGTGTGGGGAGATTTTTAGTCGTCAAAATCATCTCAAAATCCACCAGCACATTCACACAGGAGAGAAGCCGTATCCCTGCTCAGAGTGTGGGAAGAGTTTTACTGTACGGAGTCAACTCAAAAGACACCAGCGCATTCACACAGGAGAGAAACTGTATCACTGCTCCGAGTGTGGGAAGAGTTTTAATTATAAAAGTAACCTCCAAGAACACCAGCGTATTCACACCGGAGAGAAGCCCTATTGCTGCTCAGAGTGCGGGAAGAGCTTTAATCAGCAGAGTCACCTCAAAGCACACCAGCGCATTCACACAGGAGAGAAACCGTATCACTGCTCAGAGTGTGCCAAGACTTTTAGTCATCAGAGCCATCTCAAACGACACCAGCGCATTCACACAGAGAAGCCGCATTATTGCTCAGAGTGTGGGAAGAGATTTAGGTATATAAAGGCTCTGAAGACGCACACATGCACTAAGAGCAGTGGTGGAAATGGGTTGTAATGAGTCTGACAGTTACAAATTCCAGGATTAATAATCTGCAGTCCAGATTCAAAAGTACAGATAACTATTTTTATTTTCATTCATCTTATGTTGAGAAACTCCATATTCAAAAAGGTATATTTTCAAATTTAGTATAGTGTTTCACCTGCACTGGTGGACGTTTTGACAAATATTGGTGTGCTTGGCTGCTTTGATTGCTACAGGTCAAATAATGTAAATGAAGTGCTTGTGAAAAGGGCACTTTGTGTTCCCTTTTAATCCTTAGGACTGTGGAACTGAATAGCTCTGTAAAGTTGACCCAGGAATAAGGAGGACTGCAAGACACCACGCTGTCTAACTGGTGATAAAGAAGAGGAACCACACTGTTTCACCACTATGTTTACACGCACGGAAAAATTGGACCTTTTACCATCAGCGCCTGGGGAGTAGTTGGGAGTAAGGTACCTTATTCAAGCACACTTCAGTCATGTTCTGTCAGTTCAGGGAGTGTGAACCGGCGACTCCAATCACAGAGCGACTAACCCCCACACCATGGCTGGTGACTTCTCCTCAGTGTGGCTTACATAGCTGTTCTTCATGGCACAAAGTTGCATACAGGTCAGACATTACCCTTCGTGGACATTCAAGGCCTTGAGCCTAATTAAGAGTGGCTTTTCCTGACATTGCAAGGATGTGCATGAGGTACACAGTCTTTGTTGTCTAAATATGACCAGTGACACGGAGGTCTGCGTTTCTTAACCAGTCCAGGTCTGCTTTATAGTAGATTTGTAATGATGAATCAATATATGTATGACATTGTATATTTTCTAATGTACATGTGATTTGCATTACGGTATACTACTTTGTTGGGTGGGGAAGACACCTTGCATGTGCACTCACACACCTAATTTTCTCTCTCTCTCTCTCTCTCTCTCTCTCTGGCTTATTTAATTAATTTTGTGCATGCGAAGGTGTGTGTGTGTGTGTGATTTTTGTAATTTACCTGTTGATTTTATTTTTCCAATGTATGTTTTTTTCCCCCAGGAATATTTCTTTTATAGTGTCCCTGTTATGCAAAAAAAAAATTTTTTAATCCTGTTAAATGGCATAGTATTTATGTAAATGGCATCTTTTGAAATCCTTTGTGTGGCCTTTTAATTTTAATCTTTGTATCACATAACAAAATTATACTATATTACACGCTGTATGCATGTTTTTATAATTGTCTGAATTTTTATAATTACCCGTTACTACAGAAGCTTTAACTTGGCTCAGAGATCCAATAATATGGGTTCTTCTCAGTTATCTCTGTCAGAAAAAGCTGGTGATATAACTGGTTAAAGGATTCCACCTCATGCACACATGCAGACTACTCTTTGTAAAGATGACCTATTACGCTTTTCCGGTGTGATATGTAACATTATGTGCATGTAACATTCAGCTAAGTGTCAGAAGTTTGGAATCCTATTCCATATTTACTCACATTATTCTGGTTTAATCAGAATAAGTTACTCAGTAATGTAATCAGGAGCATTTGAGTATTAAAGACTTGTGTCTGTAACTTTGTGTCTCGAGACGATCTGTTTTGCGTCTAAAACTGGAGGGCTACGCTGACCTGTGGTAGTTGCACCTGCGAAAGCGCCATGGGGTTCATAGTCCCTAGGAGATTAACACCTGTACGATAATGTATAGTCTGGGCTTGCCAATGTAGCCACTTCGTGAAAATCATAAAAAAAAGCTAATAAACAAAAATAAACAAACTAGGAATTCTGGGTAATCATGTCCTGTATTTTCTTATTGCTTGTCTTTGAGTTTGTTCTACTCACTACAATAAGTATACTTAGATTTTTAACCAGACAATACAAAAACTTACCTGGATTAAGTGATAGCAGCTAATTGCAAGAAAATGAGTAATTATTACTTGATCATTCAAGTACAAATAACGTCAGGGCTTTCAGCGTGGACGTTTACTGCTGTCTGATGTGTTTCTGATGTGTAAGTTGTTCTACCAGTGTGCTGGCAGTCACAGTGAGTAAGTGACTGAGTTCGTTTAGTTTGGTTTTAGCCTTAATCTTTTAGCTATTGTAGAAATTCGAGCACCAGTATTTTCATTGTTATGTCTCAATTCTAGGCAAGCTGCACTGCTTTCTGCGTAGTTGCTGTTCTGACGCAATTGTCATTCTGTATATGTCCAGGTGGGGGTGCTGTAAGCCCACTGATAGAGAGATGCAGAACATATTCTGCTTTGTACCTCATGAATGCCTAAGCACTTAATATAAAATAAAAATAAAATAATCTTAAAATAAGGTTTGTTTGTACAAATATCTTTATTGACAATTTCATTTTCTACGTTAGTCATGTTTATGGTATATGTGCGTATTTCTTTCTATGTACACTTTATGCCCGACTTTAGTTCCCGTTGTACCCAGCGACTTACAGAAATGGAAATATTTTAAATAAATAGATTTAGACTGATTTCATATACACATCCATAATTATTACTGTATACATATTTCATGTTATTTCAGAACTGCACTTGGAGTTAAGACTGTGTTCTTTTCTATCACACCATTACAGCAATATCCTACAAACTCTACTTTTCATCTTCTTGACTTTGATGTCCTGAGGAACACACAAGAGGGTTTACTGCTAGCCTCCAATCTTATTAACCCATTGAAGTTATCCCTCTCCTTCATTTGGTCCTTCAAACTGGATAGCAGAATTTACTCCTGGCAGCCAGAGTATGGACAAGGAGATAGTCATAGGAGAAAGACCCTAGCGCCAAATACGTCCACCAATCAGATTTCAAGACTATGAAGCCAAAACTGCAGGTTGTGTAGTAGGGCACAGACATTCAGGGGCCCACTTACGCCTGAGTCAGAGGTAGTATTGCCTTATCAGAAGGAAGGACAGGTCCATATGACTCTTCCCCACTCATCGTTCACTCATTCTGATGGCTGGTTTGGGATGTTTCGCTAAGGCACAACAACTAGCCCCATTATCCTCCAGAGTTAGAGAAGGCGGTGAAGTCAATCTTGAATGCCAATACTTACTCCAAAGGAGCAGATTCCTTGCATTCTGTATCTTCAAGGAACTTAAAATGATTCAGCAGGAAACTGCCAATCTGATCAGGTCTCAACAAGCATTCCATGCACAGCTTATTGAGCTCAAGGAATTTGCACTGAGGAGCTAATCGAGGTAGCTTGTACACTGAAAACTGCTATCAGTGTCCCTAATACTCCAGCATCCAACCGTGCCACCTTTGCAGAACTGCCCAATTACAAACTTGCTTCTAAACCTCCAAGCCTTGCATTTTCTGGCTGAGATGCATTCAGCTGAAGAGGAGGAGGGGCCTGACACTCCACCCTGGCCGGAGCCAGAGGAAGAGGTGAATAAAGATATGAAAAGCCTGAAACAGAGGATCAGAGGGCAGCCCCTGCCCTAAATCAGGAAGTTCCACTCGGCCAAGTGTTTTCCCGTCTAGCCTCCTCCCCCAGCTCACTGGCATATGCAGCCATATGCCTTCACTGCCGACAAGCAGTCTCAGCCTTACTCAGTGGATCTGCTCATGAGCAGTTACCTGATCCTGTCATGGCAGTTTCATATCAGATGCCCTTCCCCCAGTCTACATCCTATCAGTTCTTGACTCAGCACACTTGTCCAACCACAGCATTGTTGAAAATAGAGCCATGTATACAATCGGCCCCCACCAGTGCCCAAACAAGTATACTGGCATCCAAAACAAACCCAAAAATTGTTCTACCCAGATCCAAGTGAATTTGCCAGGCTCAGGATAACTTTGGTCAGATATTGGTAGACGATTTAAAGTTAGATAAGGCCAAGACAGAGCCTTTAACCACTTACACCGACACCATGACGGCCCTTCATGACAAACTTCAGCCCCATCTACTTGCTTTGAGAAAAATAGCAAGTGTTCTAGGAGCCCCTGATATGAAACGCAGGGACAATGTCGCATTCCAAATGTTTGCTTTACAAGTACAATCATTGGTGGGACTGCTAAAGACATCGGGTCCTGTGGGAGACACTGAGCTGAAATGTGGGTCACATGCGGCTCGACTTCTAAATAAGCTCCCCCAGAACAGAGGTCCGAGTTCCAGCATCAGATACTTCAGCAATCTGGAAAGATTCACATACTACATGAGCTCTCAGACTGGTTACTTTTTGAGTCTATCCCAGAGCTCATTGGTTGGACAGCATGAAACACCCTGTACAAGTCACCAGTCTATCACAGGGCATACACACAGCCTTTCACACATAAAGGCAATTTAGCATCTCCAATTTGCCTCACTGAAGGTCTTTAAACTCTGGAAGGAAACTGGAATACCCAGATAGAGACCCTGGTTGACCAGACAGGTGAATCAAACCCATGCCTTTCTTGCTGTGAGGAGACAGTGTGTAGACAGAGTAGACAAAAAAGTCTACATCTATTAAGATATGTAGTGGAAGGTGGAATACCTACTAAGGTTGAATTGCCCCAAAAACTAAAGACCACACAATGAATGAAAACACCAACAAAAAAATATAACATTTAACGAGGAAAGTGTTTTATTTCAGGATTATTACAACAATATAAAAAGTATTTTTTATTTAAAAATGAAGAAAAAAAAATCTTTTTTGTTGAACTACCAATAATCTCCCATTCCTAATAAAAAACCACTCTTTAGTTTGTTGGGTTATCTGTTTTCAGTTGACCTCTCTCACGCTAGTC
Source organism: Semaprochilodus insignis (assembly GCA_034552555.1). NCBI lineage: Eukaryota > Metazoa > Chordata > Actinopteri > Characiformes > Prochilodontidae > Semaprochilodus > Semaprochilodus insignis. The sequence goes on from CM067499.1 coordinate 6,603,960, forward strand.
AAGGAACCTAATAGTGTAAGTAGTTGAAATTATTTAACACTTGAGATACTATTTGAGTACCAAATAGCCCTGTACCACATGCGGGCACCATGTCTGGTAAGTTAGATCAAAAATGGGTACACAAATTGCTCTCACAGATCCCTTCTCAAACAGCACTGACTCTCCAAGCTTTCTGAAGAACATCAGCAGTCCTTAAAATCTCTGAGAAGAGAAGTGGAACGTAATGGTTCATGAAGGAGTTTGGCCATGTAAAACAGACATCCGTAGGCCAAGCTGAGAAGAGGTCATCAGTACATCATTTAGATAGCTTGTCTTGCGGTCCTTAGTATTCCTATGTCTCATTTTCAAAGCTTTTCAGCAACAAGAGCACTACAAGCATACAGCATACAAAAACATCTTCTGAAGATTCAAAGGAAAGAAAGTTGCATGTTAATTGCAGCAAGCATTAACTTGTGAGCAAAAAATGTGTAAGAATCAAACGTGAAAAAAGAAGGGACTTGGAGCCAAGCACACTGTCAAATGTTTTTCAAAACTTCCTACAGAAACTCTGTACTAGCTTAGATACAGTAAATCAGCAAGCAAACATTTTACTGAACATAGAGCTTCTTGATTCTTCTCAACATGTGTTATACACTCTATCAAATAGCTGCACCCAGAAGGAATCAACCAACAGTAATGAAATTGGTGGGTAGGTTTGACATTGTGAGACATGAGAATGATTCTAATTTCAGGCTTGGCCAGGCAAGCAAGGATGCGTCGTATCGCTGTACCTGACTGACTATATAAGGTCATCTTGTTGTGCCTGTTTCCATTCTGACTGCTGCTGTTGTGTTGGCATCCTTGACAAGCGAGGTATACCTTGGAGAAAAGTTCCAAAGCAATTAGAGCAGTCGGAAGAGTTGGAGAGGGGTCGCATTATAGGGCTCCGGGAAGCAGGATGGTCTCATCGTCGTATTGGGCGAAAAAACGGATAGAAGACGGCATGCATGAAGGGACATGAAGGATCTGGGAGAGCTACACAACCCAGACTATTCGACATTCGACGCAGAGTGAACCAACAGCCACAATTACAGACATTCAGTGAGCAGTGATTCCCTCCATTAACCATCCTGTTAGTGCCAGTACCATTGGCAGACCTTTGCATGACGCAGAACCAACAAATCCATGTGTGGAGGCACTGTAGTCAGTGCCAAGATAAATAGTTGGCCTGGTGTCACTCCACCCCTACCGCACCATCTGCAGGAACTGTGTGAGGATGTTCAAGCTGCATGGGATGGATTATCACAGGACACCATTAGGAACCTCTACAGCTCCATACCGAGACGTCTGGCATGTTGGGTTAGCAAACACGGCGGCTGACGCCATACTGAGAGACAGACTTCTGTATGTGTAGCTCAATAAATATTGATCATATCAGTCTAAATTTATCATCAGTTATTGATCCTGGTAACCTTTATCTTCCTTCCCAACACACCTGCAACCCCACACCTCCTTCTGGGTGCAGCTATTACTTTGACAAAGTGTGTATAATCTGACATTTTTTCATGTATGAGCTGTAGGCTTGACTTGATGTTCATTTCAGAAAATCATATTTCACTTTATGCTCATGGTTTAGTCACAGCTTTAAACAACAAGTGGTCGTTCCTCTAAAAGCAGCATGAAATCTGGCTTCTAGAATGTGTCGTGGTAACACTCATTATGGCCAGTTTCCAGCACTGCTCTTAGTGCACTTGTGTGATTTCAGTGTATATGAATGCCTGAAATTTCTCCCACACTCTGAGCAGTAATACGGTTTCTCTCCTGTGTGAATGCGCTGGTGTCTTAGGAGATTATACTGTTTAGCAAAACTACTTCCACACTCTCTGCAGTAAAACGGCTTCCTTCCGGTATGAACGCGCTGGTGTTGCTGAAGATGATTCTGGCGTTTAAAGCTCTTCTCACACTCTGAGCACTGATACGGTTTCTCTCCTGTGTGAATACGCAGGTGTGTTTTCAGAGTACCCCGTCGAGAAAAACTCTTTCCACACTCTGAGCAGTAATAGGGTTTCTCTCCTGTGTGAATACGCTGGTGTCTTTTGAGTTGAATATGTTGAGAAAAGCTCTTCCCACACTCTGAGCAGTAATACGGCTTCTCTCCGGTATGAATACATTGGTGCATTCTTAAAGTGTTCTGATGATTAAAGCTCTTCCCGCACTCTGAGCAGTGATACGGCTTCTCTCCTGTGTGAACACGCTGGTGTGTTTTCAGAGTACCCCGTCGAGAAAAACTCTTCCCACACACTGAGCACTGATACGGCTTCTCTCCCGTGTGAATACGCTGGTGTCTTTTGAGAGTATTCTGCTGAGTAAAACTCTTCCCACACTCTGAGCAGTGATAGGGCTTCTCTCCGGTGTGAATGCGCTGGTGCATTTTGAGAGTATTCTGATGAGTAAAACTCTTCCCACATTCAGAGCAGCGATACAGCTTCTCTCCGGTGTGAATGCGCTGGTGTTCTTTGAGATGATACGGATTATTAAAACTCTTCCCACACTCTGAGCAGTGATACGGCTTCTCTCCGGTGTGAATGCACTGGTGGTCTTGGAGAGTACTGCTCTGATAAAAACTCTTTCCACACTCCAGGCAGTGGTGATTGCTCTCCTTGCTGCATGTCTGTATTTGTCTGGGGGATGTGTTCATATTAATCATTCCTGGAAGAAAAGAAGAAATTCTACTCTTAGTGTGCAACAATGAAGGTGTGTGTCCATAGAAAGAGTTCTTGGGGTCCTTCACAAAGCAAGATTTCTCACTTAGCCAGATAAGAAGATGAGTACTGTGCAATAGGAATGATCCTTAGATCTTTTCCAACTTTGGGTTTAAGTTATATGGCTAATCCAGGAATCATATATTGCAAAATACCTCCCTTGGTCATTTTATACAGTTCATTGATTCTGGTAAAATCTTCTGTTACAGTATTAGTGCAAAATTCCATGGTCAGTTACTGCATAAATGAGTTTCTATGAAAAATGAAGCCAGAATAATCTTCTGCATGAGGTGATGATTTGAAATAAATATAGTGGCATCAAAGCTGGCATTGACATCAAGCTCCAAATATTGCTGCCAATCCACACATACACACACACACACACACACACAGTGTTTTCTGTATTTTCCCCTTAACAAACCTTTATTCAGTTCTGTGCTGAAAGTCAGTTCCTGAATCTGACCATTAAAGGACATTAAATAACTAAGATAAGATAGTCCTTTATTAATCCCACAGTGGGGAAATTTACAATGTTACAGCAGCACAGAGGAAAGAACAGAAGTGTCTGGAAATATACAAATAATAAATATGATCTATATACACAAAAACTACAGAAAATATAAACAAAATATAAATCCAGAAGACTAAGATCAGAGGAAACATTGCACATTCAGATTAAATTAATCTGACAGAGATATAAGGCCCTCATTCTTCTTCTTTTTTTTTCCTTTTTTTTTTTTTTTTTTTTTTCCAAAATGGCTCCGACCACTGGCCCCTGCCGAATGAAGAACAATGAGTGTTGAAGTCTTGGGCAGCTTCCTAAGAACTTGGAGATGATCATCATCTACACTACATAATATCAATAACAGATTAAGAAAGTCCAGAGAATCTCTGTATGCAAGGGACAAGAACCAGAAGCAGTACTGGATGGTTGTGATCTATGGACCCTCGTATGGGACTTCATTAACAATAACCCCCACGAGTCAGGAGTGCAGTCACTGCATGGGATCAGGAACAACTCCTAAAACCATCATCTGTGAACACAGTTCATCACTGCTCCAAACACAATTTAAACGCCACCATGCAGAGAACAAACCAGATATAAACATATATAGAAACACCAACATCGCTTTCTCTGGACCCGAGCTCATTTAAGAAGTGGAAAAGTGTCCTGTTAATCAAAATTTGGAATGCTTTTTTGGAAATCGTTGATCATCCTGGCTAAAGAGGAGAGGAACCATCCAGGTTGTTATCAACACACATTTCAAAACCCAGACAGTGTGAGTGTGAGTGTGTGTGTGTGTGTGCGTGTGTGTGTGTGTACAGCCTTATCGCTGTACCTGATTGTCTATATATAAGGTTGTCCTGTTGTGAAAGAGTCTGCTGCACCCACACTATTTTACCACATGGCTTGATTTAGTGAAAGAGTTTAATAAATACTGATATTGCAGTGTTTTAAGGTGGACTGGAAATGTTTAATAAGACGCCAACTATAGCCTCGTCCTGTTTAAGAAGTTCATGATTGATAAGCAGCTCCCATTACTCATCTCTGGTCTGAATGAAGCTGCTTCTGTGTGTCTAATCTATTTTAACCCCATCAGATCTTATTCTCAGAACTCAGATGTGTCTCCAGCTGTTTGTCTCAGAGTGAATAAGAACAATGAGTGTTAAAGTGTCGGACAGCTTCCTACCTTCAATAGTTCAGCTCTGGTTTCTGAGCGCTGACGAAGCGTGGACCGCTGACACGATTTTCTGCTTCTCCACTTTAGTGGAATTGGAGAGTTGAGGTTTCGGAATTAGCGCCACCAACTGGCCTGGAGCAGCTTCACGATGGAACCATCACGGAAACAGGTGGAACGGTAGTTATAAAAGACATCTCTTCTATTAAAAGAATTGATTGAAGCACTACATTGAAGCCATAATATGATAATAACAAACGTATGTATGTATGTATGTATGTATATGGCTGGTGTCCTTTTATTTATCTCATATTCTCTATTTGGTCAATTTTTAATTTATTTTATTTTGATATCAGGTGTAAGTATTTGTGTTGTGTGCTGCTTTATATTATTAGATGTTTTATTAGATGTTGTATATTTATGTGATGCATATTAGCCCTACCTAAAAAGCAAATAAAATTTTTTTTTAAAAAAGGAACAGTCGCTATTTTAAATCCCACCTGTATTCAGTCAAGCCCTGCCTCCAGGACACTGATTAGGTAACAGCAGAGTGAGAAATTCAGAGAAGATTCTTTAATTACCATGACATCATATATGATCTTTCATTTTATGCAATATCAACATTCTCATAAAAAATAATGTAAATGTATATAAATAAAGTTTCGAAAACACTTTCCATGAGTAGAATTCATTTTAGGTCTTTATTGGATACACAAACTGCTCTCACAGATCCCTTCTCAAAGAACACTGACTCTCCAAGCTTTCTGAAGAACATCAGCAGTCCTTAAAACCTCTGAGAAGAGAAGTGGAACGTAATGGTTCATGAAGGAGTTTGGCCTTGTAAAACAGACATGCGTAGGTCAAGCTGAGAAGAGGTCATCAGTACATCATTTAGATAGCTTGTCTTGCGGTCCTTAGTATTCATAAGTCTCATTTTCAAAGCTTTTCAGTAGCAAGAGCACTTCAAGCATACAAATAAAATAAATTAAAAAAAGGTCTTTATTTATTCACTTTAGGTCTTCATTTTAGGACTCTATGTTAACTTTTTTATGTATTAACCTTCAGAAAAGATATTTTCCCACCTCAGCCTGTCAAATCACACACTATATGAGCTGTTTTCACCATTAATCACTGGGTATCAGGGTAGAAGTGAGTTGAACACACAGATCATATTCCCTGTTAAACTGGTACACGTGCAGTAAAAAAAGAATTTAATATAGAATAAATAAAGACTTAAAAAGTGTTAGGCTGTGGGCTGGAGGTAAATGAACATTTGTTGTGTCACTGATCGATGAGAACACTTAGTTAGTTAGATACATGTTAGCAACTATTGGAACTATTAAAATGATTGAATGACTGGAGGAATATATTGCAATGTTCAACATCAGTGAGATGGGATAGCCCAAACTCACCATTATAATGGTGGACACATTTTGTGTGTTTCTGTGAGGTAAATGCTAATATTAAACAATTTATTTAGGTTAAAATACAGATCCTAACAACTACAGACACTTCATTGCTATTAGAAGAATGGGACGTAAAGTTTAAATGGGAACCGAAACGCAAAGTGGCAGATTTGTCAGAAATGTCATTATTAAAGTTCTCTGCACATTTCTTCTCTCTTCATCATGTCACCTAAACGTCTCTCTCCATCATGCTAACACACAAACATTTAGTTTTAATAAACATTCAGTTTAAAAATGAAAAAGTAATTCTATAGAATTTTTAAAACCATAGAAGGGACAATATTTTAAATACACTAAACAGTGTTCCATCTGGGTAATTTCTTTTACTCTATTGTATGGGTGAAAACGTCCCTGTCTAACGTATTAAGCTTCGGGCGCTGCTAAAAAAATATTTGGAGCCTGTAATGTAAAAGCCTGTCTAATGTTGGGTAATATACCACAGCATGACTAAGATCAAAATTCAGAAATGTAGAAATTCATAATTTCTGTGGTATATCCCAAAACCTTAAGCAAAGACCACACAGTGAACGTCAAAAAAAAAAAAAAAAAAAAAAAAATTAGATTATACATTCAAAACAGACATGACATCAAGCACAATGGCTGGAGATATACACTCATCATCAAAAGAATAGCTGCACCCAGAAGAAATCAACCAACAGGAATGAAACTTGGTGGGTAGGTTTGACGTCTTGAGACATTTGAACGATTCAAGTTTCATACCCGGCCAGGCATGTGACCTAAACAACAACGGGCCTTATCGCTGTACCTGACTGACTATATATAAGGTTGTCCTGTTGTGCACACATTCCATTCTGACTTGTGCTGTTGTGTTGGTAGCATTCTTTTCTGCTCTAAAAACATTTATGGGTATTGTTTTCAAAAATCTGTGCTGCAAATTTCCGGCAGCCTTTTAAGGTTAAGGTTACACGTATCACTGTCCATTTACACCACCAATCTTAGTGCACTTGTGTGTCATCATAGTATTTGAATGCCTGAAACTCCTCCCACACTCTGAGCAGTAATACGGCTTCTCTCCGGTGTGAATGCGCTGGTGTCCTTGAAGAGTACTCTGATGATTAAAACTCTTCCCACACTCTGAGCAGTGATACGGCTTCTCTCCTGTGTGAATGCGCTGGTGTCGTTGGAGAGAACTCTGGCGAGTAAAACTTTTTCCACACTCTGAGCAGGGATACTGTGTTCCTCCAGTGTGAATGAGCTGGTGTGTTTTCAGATTACTGTGCTGAGTAAAACTCTTCCCACACTCTGAGCAGTGATAGGGCTTTTCTCCGGTGTGAATACGCTGGTGTGTTTGGAGAGTACTCCGTTGAGTAAAACTCGTTCCACACTCTGAGCAGTGATACCGTTTCTCTCCGGTGTGAATGCGCTGGTGTTGCTGGAGATGACTTTGTAAAGTAAATCTCTTCCCACACTCTGAGCAGTGATACGGCTTCTCTCCGGTATGAATACGCTGGTGTTCTTTGAGATGACTCTGTAAAGTAAAACTCTTCCCACACTCTGGGCAGTAATACAGCTTCTCTCCGGTGTGAATGCGCATATGATGTTGGAGAGTAGTTTGATGACTAAAACTCCTCCCACACTCTGAGCAGTGATACGGCTTCTCTCCAGTGTGAATGCGCTGGTGTGTTTTGAGAGAACTCGGTCGAGTAAAACTTTTTCCACACTCCATACAGTAGTGATTTCTGTCCTTGCTGCGTTTCTGTGTTTGTCTGTGAGAGGTGTTCATATGGAGGGTACCAGATGAGGTTTGCTGTGTACCAGAACATCTTCTGGATGCCATATTCTTATATTGCACAGCAGTTTACTGTTCCTCTTGGTGTAGTGTCCTGAAGTGTGCATGGAAGCATATTTAATCTGGGTAGGACAGAAGAAGTAAAGAGAAAAAAATAAACTCAACATGCAGTGCAACAACAGCAGTCTGAACTTTTTCACAAAAAACTGGGGGAAAAAAAGAACACAGTTATCTTTTTTCATATCCTGATTATGTAACCTGACCTGTATTCTGTTACTACCCAGCCCTGTCCATATTTAGACCTACATCCTTTTGCTGAGTACAGCTTGAGCAAACTGACTCCGACTGCTCCTGAGTCTCCAGACGGTTGTCCAAAACCTGTCTGGAGCCAACCAAAAGTTTTTTTCAGTGACCTCTCCAAACTCCTCCCATGTTCTGGATTATGCTTCTGCCACTGCTGCCCTTCTTGCCCATCTGTATCTTTTAGCTAAGTCGAGAGTCCTTTGAGCCAACTGCCTCCTTCTCAAACTAGACAGCCTCCCTCACCACCGGTGTCCATCAGCAGGTTCTTGGTTTGCCACCCTGATAAGCACCAAAAAGCATTTGGCCATGGCTGTACCTGCCAACTTCTACAATGGAGGTTTTGAACAATGTCCATTCTGACTCCATGTCCGCATAAGACAAAAATCTTTTGGAGGCATGAGTTAAAATCATTCTGTATAGAGGTCACTGCCAGTCTTCCCTGCCACGTGACTCAACTCACCACCAGATAGTGATTGGCTGATATCTCAGCACCCCTTCCTGGATCAGGGCAATGAGCACCCCTTCCTGGATCAGGGTGAACAGGTCTGGAGTGAAGACCCGGACTAATCCAATCCAAAATCCCCTATGAAAACAGGACAGAGTATATCCTGCCTGGGAGAGGGTTACCAGGACCTTCCCCTGGAGCCAGGCCTGGGGGCAGTGTTCCTTTATGATCACCTAGTGGCTGGACAGCCCATGTCAACCAAAAAAGGCAAAATGGGACCATGTGGGCCCACCACCTAAAAGGTTCAGCATAGGTGCAGCATGGACCTTTGCCTCTTGGTTCCTGTAATCCTAAAAGTGCTTTTCTTATTGAATTTTGGTAACTTCATAATGTGGTCCTTTTAGTTTTGTAGTATGTTGTGTTACAGAAATTGAGATTTTGATTAAGATGTGGTAAACAACAGTATCATTTATAATAGTTAAGCTGTTATGCATATGTTTGTCAGAAGGTAAGTAAAGCAGTCATAATTTAACTCATTAACTGATTAAATGCTGGATTGGGAGTGCTACTGTAGGGAAAGCACAGGAATATGCTGAGCATGTAGTCTCCAGGAACTAGAGCATCAAGCTCTTGAATGGCTCTCACACACTACAGCCCACCTCTAAACAGACCTCCAACACCCACCATAGACACTCCTACCAGCTATTAATCTGCCACCCATTGACCAGCAACCCCCACCCAGACATTCACACCTCTTTGGAAGCTCTCCATATTGTTCTAGAACAAACTGCTGTTTTTTCACCACATCTGTACAAATAGTTCTACCCATCTTGGATAATGTAGAATATCAGTCACTATTTCTACATTCATTACAGTATGGCATCACCTCTTTCGCACACTGTTTATAAGTGAATGATCGATAAGATCTGCTTTATGTGTCCAAACTGACAATGGAGCAAAATCAGAATCAAACTTCTCTGTTTATCAAACCCAATTAGGAAAACATTCCAAACCAAATATTCTGTTCCAGCAGCAGCTCACATTGCTCTGCCCTGGTCTGAATGAAGCTGCTTCTGTGTGTCTAATCTATTTTAAACCCATCAGATCTTATTCCCAGAACTCAGATGTGTCTCCAGCTGTTTGTCTCAGAGTGAATGAAGAACAATGGAACACTCAAGTGTCGGACAGCTTCCTACCTTCAATAGTTCAGCTCTGGTTTCTGTTCCTCCAACAACACTGTCTGAGCGTGGAGGAGGCGTGGACTGCTGGCAACATCTTCTGCTTCTCCACTTTAGTGCAGTCGGAGAAAGTTATAGTTACAGAATTAGCGCCACCACCTGGCCTGGAGCGGCTTCACGCTGGAACCATGTGGTCACGGAAATAGGCGGAACGGGTGTCATTGTAAATCCCACCTGTATTCAGTCAAGTCCCGCCTCCAGCGCTTATTGGTAATTAGTGATTATCTACTTTATTTTTTTACTCATTCTATTAGTTTACCATCTGTAACATTTTTGTAGTCATGCCCCAATCTATGAACTTCGATTGATGTCAAAAGGACTGTATCTGGGTGTTACCTCATTTCCTACCCCAGTGAAACAGAAAATGGTTTTAAACAACACTAAAGTTCCTAAAAGTAATAACTAAAAGTCACTAAAAGTAATATCTAGGGACGTTATTCCCAAATGACACATTCCTTTGGTTTTATTTATGGCATCCTTTAACGCGGCCAATAGCAATTTTGCCTTGTATGTTTTTGACAGAATGAATGATTCCAAAGATACAAGACTTGCAGGAATTATTTGAATACTTAGTAATGTCTCCAAACATTTGTGGAGAAGTGTTTGATATATATATATATAAGAAAAAAATACCATATGGCTCCACTCCAACAAGAGTTCTCATTAACATTTCATTCTGTTAGAACTGTCCATCAAAGTTGACCTCAAAATTAAAGTCAAGATACTAATATGAAACCAATACAAACTAACATATACAATGTTTTCTGTACTTACCCATTAGCAAATCTTTATATGGTCTCTAAATGGTCACCAAGCAGTGAAACAGAACAGGCACCAGTCAATGACATGTTTGCACGGACAATTCTCACCAATTCTCGGCAATACTTTCTATGACATAATTTCATTACACACACATTGACACTGTGGATCGAGGAATGTTAAATGGAATGTCCCATCCATCTGGCACCCACTATCATGCCTCATTCAAACTCCCGAAAATTTGCATCCCCTTGACATGAGCCATTGTTCATTATATAGGTGCAGAAGTTCTCAAGCTGTTCCCTGAGGTAACAACACTTCATAATCAGTTTACACACTGCTATCACATGACTTTTGGTATGTCATTGTATTGTAGACCCGATCTATGAAGCTTAACAGCTTGCGTCTCAATTTGACAGAATGAACAATTCCAAAGACATTCTTTTGTAAGAATTATTTTTATTGAATGTATACTTCAAATATTCCCCAAAACATTTGTCGAAAAAAGTCACTAGGTATATGACCTATATTTGAGTAATGTTACTGCTGGCTTTCTTGAGTGGTGCCAATATTTCTGGAGTTGAATTAAAATAGATGTATACAGATAGGTGAAGACAACCCGATGGAGGTTCACAGCAGCTATTCACTCATTCAGCCATAACTACACTCATTGTCAAAATTTTTGCATAAATAGCTGCACCCAGAAGGAATCAACCGACAGGAATGAAACTTGGTGGGTAGGTTTGACCTTGTAAGACATGCAAATGATTCGAGTTTCATGCGCACATGTGCTATAAACAAGGAAAGGCCTTATCTCTTTACCTGACTGACCTGGGAGCCATGATTGCGGAGATTCAGCGACCAGTAATGCCTCCATGAGTCATCCTGTTAGTGCAGCACCACTGGCAGACGGCTCCATGACACAGGACTAGATGCACACAGACTGTTACAACAACTGCTCTTAACACCACGTCACCGTCACCAAAGACTGCAATGGTGTCGTGCCAAACTGTCATGGAGTGAGTCAGAAGAGCAGTGGGTCACTTTTGTTTTGGTGGAAATGACCCATAAATCCAGACCCACACAGGACACCATTAGGAACCTCTACAGCTCTATGGCAAGACGTCTGGCATGTTGGGTTAGCAAAAAAGGCAGCCCGATGCTATACTGAGAGACACTACGTCTGTATGTGTAGCTCAGTAAATACTGATCATATCAGTCTAAATGTATTATCATTTATTGATCCTGGTAACCTTTATCTTCCTTCCCAACACCACTGCAATCCCACACCTCCTTCTGGGTGCTAATATTACTTTGACAATGAGTGTAGTTATATGGATACAAGGCACACACTGTCAAATGTTCTTCAAAACTTTCAGCACTGCAACAGAAACACTATACTAAATTAGTATCTAAACAAGTTACCAGTAAATGAGGAGCTTCTTGATTGTTTTCATCCTACTGTTATTGTTAAGGAAATAATGTTATTTCATGCTTATGTATTAGAAACATCTTAAAACATCCAAAACAGTTCCCTGTACTGGAAACACCATTGCCCTGCAGATCTCTACACCTGGAATGTGTCCCACATTACTGCCCATTTTCACCATAGCTCTTAGTGCATTTGTGTATCATCATAGTGTATGAATGCCTAAAACTCCTCCCACACTCTGAACAGTAATACGGTTTCTCCCCCGTGTGAATGCGGTAGTGTTTATTGAGATTACTCTGAAGATTAAAACTCTTCCCACACTCTGAGCAGGGATACGGCTTCTCTCCTGTGTGGATGCGCTGGTGTCGTTGGAGTGAACTCTGTAAATTAAAACTCTTCCCGCACTCTGAGCACTGATACGGCTTCTCTCCGGTGTGAATCCGTTGGTGTTGTTGTAGAGTATTCTGGTGATTAAAACTCTTCCCACACTCAGAGCAGTGATAGGGCTTCTCTCCTGTGTGAATGCGCTGGTGACGCTGGAGAGAACTCTGTAAAGTAAAACTCTTTCCGCATTCTGAGCAGTAATACGGTTTCTCTCCTGTGTGAATGCGCCGGTGTTGTTGGAGAGAAGTCTGCTGAGCAAAACTCTTCCCACAATCGGAGCAGTGAAAAGGTTTCTCTCCTGTGTGAATGCGCTGGTGTCGATGGAGAGAACTGTGTTGAGTAAAACTCTTCCCGCAATCTGAACAGTGATATGGTTTGACTGCTGTGTGCATGAACTGGTGTTGTTGGAGATTACTCCATTGGGCAAAACTCTTTCCACACTCCGAGCAGTGATACGGCTTCTCTCCGGTGTGAATGCGCTGGTGCTGTTGGAAAGAACTGTGATGATTAAAGCTCCTCCCACACTCTGAACAGTGATACGGCTTCTCTCCCGTGTGAATGCGCTGGTGTCTTTTGAGAGAACTTTGTAGGGTAAAACTCTTTCCACACTCCAAACAGTAGAAGCCTTTGCTGCATTCCTCTGTTTGTCTGTGAGATGCGTTTATATGGACGGTATCTGATGAGCTTTGCCAAGTACCAGAACGTCTTTTGGACACCATATTGTTATATTTGTCCTGTTTCAGCAGCTTAACATTCCTCGTGTCCTTACAGGTGTATGGAAGCACATTGAAGATGGGTAGGAAAGTGATGCTGAAGACAACAGGAAATCACTTATTTCTGAAAGAGAAAGAAGAAAATATAACTCAATTTGCAAAAAAGTAGCCTATGTTACCAGTGTGAACATACACTCCTTATCAAAGGAATAACTGCACCCAGAAGGAGGTGTGGGATTGCAGGTCTGTTGGGAAGGAAGATAAAGGTAACCAGGATCAATAACTGATGATAAATTTAGGCTGATACGATCAATATTTTTTGAGCTACACATACAGAAGTAGTGTCTCTCAGTATGGCGTCGGGCCACCATGTTTGCTAATGCAACATTCCAGACATGCCTGTATTCTCAAACTTTTCTAGTATCAGTATACTAAACAACACTATTCACATTTTACAGCCATGTTCCCATCTACATGGCTGACTGAAGATATAAAACTAAAAAGAACTGATTCGTATGTACTTTCAGTGTCTGAAATGGCAAAGAACAGTTACTAGACTGGAAGGTCTAGTAAGATGAATAAAAATCTGGAAGACGATTTAAAAATCTGCTCTGCCAGGTATGCAAAGCAAAACTACACTGCCAACTACATTCCTAAATCAAAGATATAAGGTAATCTGAGATATACAAAAGGTCTTCTTATTAATTCAAACAACAAGACCGTCACCAATGAATCTGCATTCAAATCAGAAACTATACACTGTTTAGACCACAAATGTCTGCAGGAAGAATGACTGGACTGGGAGTGTTACAGTTGGGAAAGCACAGGAATATGCAGAGCATGTATTCTCCAGGCCTGGGATTGGGAAAACCTGAACTAGAACATCAAGCTCCCAATCGGCTCTCAGACACTACGCCCCCCTCTAAACAGACCTCCAACATCCACCATAGATACTCCTACCAGCTATTGACCAGCAACCCCCACCCAGACATTCACAGCGCTCAGGAAGCTCTTCATATTGTTCTAGAACAAACTGCTGTTTTCTCACCACATCTGTATAAATAGTTCTACCCATCTCAGATAATGTAGAATATCAGTCACTATTTCTACATTCATTACAGATACACCTTCAATATGACATCACCTCTTTTACACACTGTTTATAAGTGAATGATAGATAAGATCTGCTTTATGTGTTCAAACTGACAATGGAGTAGATAGTCATGTACATAAAGGATCATCTCTACAGTTAGACTGAAAATGAAGGAGTTGACTTGATAACATTAGCACACAAAAGAACAGAAGCACATCAGATAAACCAACAATCACAATTTGGCGGGAAAGCAATAAATACCACTTTAATCCACTAGATAAGATCATTACTGCTGCAATAAATTAACTGGCACACAACATATATGAAGCTGCTTCTGTGTGTCTAATCTATTTTAAACAGATCAGATCTTATTCTCAGAACTCAGATGTGTCTCCAGCTGTATGTCTCAGAGTGAATGAAGAACAATGAGTGTTAAAGTGTCGGACAGCTTCCTACCTTCAATAGTTCAGCTCTGGTTTCTGGTTCTCCAACAACACTGTCTGAGCGCGGAGGAGGCGTGGACTGCTGACCACAACACGACCTTCTTCTTCTCCACTTTAGTGCAGTTGGAGAAAGTTATAGTTACAGAATTAGCGCCACCACCTGGCCTGGAGCGGCTTCACGCTGGAACCACACGGTCACGGAAACAGACGGAACGGTGGTTATTTTAAATCTCACCCGTTTTAGTCAAGCCCCGCCTCCTGCGCACTGATTTGGTAACAGTAGAATGAAGACATTCTCCTCTTTTATTCAAGTAAGTCTTCTAAGGTGGCGTATTGCTGCCACGCACAGGAAAAAAATGAATCCCTGGGGATCTCGTAATTACGAGAAAAGATGTCGTTTTTATGAGAAAATATGTCATAAAAACGACATAATATTTGTCCTAAATAGGAGAAGTCACAGGTCTATTTTCTGTGAAATGCGTTGATGCCGTAGCGCTGCTGGCTGGTGAACATTTAATTTTATTTAAGTTATATTTATAATTATTTTACTAATACAATAGTTATAGTCCATTATCTACCATGATGTCATCTATGATTTTAGTTTTTTGCAGCCCTAGTACTCAGATTATTTTTGGAATATCAGCTTTCAGAGTTATTAAATGTGCACCCATTCAAAAACAGAGTTGGCACTTTTGATGAATTTGTTTATATTAGGCTTTTAGACATTTTAACCTTTTTATGTATTAACCTTTAGAAAATATTATTTTCCACCTCAGCCTGTCAATGCACACACTATATGAGCTTTCACCATTAATGACTAGATAACACTGTTAAACACAGAGATCTCCATATTAGTTGATAATAACACAGTAAAAAAAAACGTTTTCACAATATATATATAGTGAAAGCTGAAAAATTAGTTTTTGTTTATTTTGACTTTGTTTCCAGTTTTTCATTTTTTTTTATAATGGAAGATTTAAAAATGGGTAATAAGCTTTGTAATCACAGTACTGTAGGTTGGAGGTAAATGAACATTTGTTGTGTCACTGATTGATGAGGACAGTTAGCTAGCTAAATACATGTTAGCAGATAAATCCGAACGGCCAAACACAACAGCACAGCAATGAAACGCTCCTGTTTTATCTTTCTGATCGGTATGTTTTGAATTGGCAAGCATTAGCTGTTTCCAGCATTGACATCCTGAAGCGTTTGTGATACTACAGCCTCGCTTGTTGTTTGGTTTTTCTCTGCTGCAACACTGAACAATGTCCTCTGCTGTCTGCCTTCATGCAATTGCGTTGTCATTAAACACATGAAAAAAACTAATAAAAAAGAACTATCATTAATCGTGAAAAATTCTCAGCAGGCCAACATTTAATGGGTTTATATACAGTGCCTCCATTCAAAACATTGCAGATTTTGCAGGTTTACACATTTGGAGTTAACTTAGCATTGTGGAATTTGGACTGTAGATGGGCCTGGACATGTGAAATGCACTGCAGCAAAAAAGAAAGTTATTTCTCTGTTTATTAATTTTTAAACATTTTGCAAAGTTTACCAGAGGGTCAGTTATTATTCAACCCCTCAAATTACCAGAATTCTGTTTGGTTCCCTCAAGTATTAAGAAGTAACTGAGGTATTAAGAACAATGAGATTCACATGCTTGGATTTATTATCTGTTTTTCCCGCCTTTTCCGACTATAAAAGCCCCTCCACAAACAAGTGAACAGCACTCATACATGGTTAACATGGGAAAGACTAAGGAGCATTCCAAGTCCATCAGAGACAAAATTGCGGAGGGTCACAAGGCCGGCAAGGGTTTGGGCCTATCTCCACCGTTGGGAACATCATCTGGAAGTGGAAGGCTTATGGTACTACTGTTAACCTTCCACAGCCTGGACAGCCTTTCAAAGATTCCTGCCGTGCTGAGGCCAGGCTTGTTCGAATGTTCAAAGCTGACCCAAGGACAACAAGGAGGGAGTTCCAGGAAGATCTCATGGTGGTGGGGACATTAGTTTCAATAAATACCATAAGTAACTGTAATGGTCTCCGTTCCAGGCGATCCCGTAAGGTACCTTTACTTTCAAGGCGTCATGTCAAGGCCCGTCTAAAGTTTGCTTATGACCACTTGGAGGACTCTGAGGCAGACTGGTTCAAGGTTCTCTGGTCTGATGAGAGAAAGATCGAGGTCTTTGGTGTCAACCACACCCAGGGCATTTGGCGAGAGGATGGCACTGCATACAACCCCAAGAATACCCTCCCTACAGTCAAGCATGGTGGTAGCAGCATCATGCTGTGGGGCTGCTTCTCAGCCAAGGGGCCTGGCCATCTGGTCTGCATCCACGGGAAGATGAATAGCACAGCCTACCTGGAGAATATGGCCAAAAACCTTCACTTGTGGAAGGAGCTCAAGATCAAAGTCCACAAGAAATGTCATAAGAACCTAGACAACTTGGAGAAGATCTGGAGTGGGCCAAGATTACTCCAGAGACCTGTGCCGGCCTGATCAGGCCTTATAAAAAAAAAAAAAAACATTAATAGCTGTAACTGCAAACAGGGGTTATTCCATTTTTTATTCCATTCCATATTAAACGTAGGGGTTGAATATTAATTGTCCCTAATGTTTAGGCGTCTGTTCATAAATGCTACTCTTGTTCAATGTTCGAAGGCTCTAACTTATTTGCAACTTGCATTTACAAAATCTGCAGGGGGTGAATACTAATTGGAGGCACTGTATGCACTGTATGATGTATACACTAATCATCAAAGGAATAGCTGCACCCAGAAGGAGGTATGGGATTGCAGTGCTGTTGGGAAGGAAGATAAAGGTTACCAGGAACAATAAATATAAATTTATGTTCTAAATGATAAATTTAGACTGATATGATCAATATTTATTGAGCTACACATACAGAAGTCTGTCTCTCAGTATGGTGTTGGGCCGTCGTGTTTCCTAACCCAACATGCCAGACGTCTCGGCATGGACTTGTAGAGGTTCCTAATGGTGTCCTGTGATAATCCATCCCATGCAGCTTGAATATCCTCACAGTTCCTGCTGATGGTGTGGTAGGGGTGGAGGTGGAGTGACACCAGGCCTTTTGGATGTGTTACCCATGATAACAAAACATTCATCTTTGCGCTGACCACGGTGCCTCCACACACGGATTCATTGGTTGTCTTGACCAAGAAAAAAGCGGGACTTGTCCCTGAAGATGACCTGCTGCCATTCTGAGTCACTCCATGACAATCTGGCACGACACCATTGCAGTCTTTGGGAAACATGAATCATTTGCATGTCTCACAATGTCAATGTCAAACCAAACCTAACTACTGAGTTTCATTCCTGTCAGTTGATTCCTTCTGTCTGCAAATATTCTTTTGATGATGAGTGTATATACAATCTACAGTCTTCAGGACAATACCTCTTTCTGTAACAGACTGACTCAAACACACAGCAGGATCTAAGAAAAGGTTTTAATTACAAAACTGGGTCGGCTATAACTGAAAAACCCAGTACATAGTACAAAACTCACAGAAAGATAAACAGTCCAAGGTGGAAAACAGGAGGATCAGAACAAAACATGGCTCAGCATTACAGTAGTAATACACACAAGACTTTATTACAGACTAGGAAGTCTATATAAAGCATCCCAATAAGGAACAATAAGGAGTTGCAGGTGTGGGGAGAAAACCTTACAGTACTGGGGAGAGAGCAAACTCTAGGGGTGTCAATGGGAACCTCCAAGCATCTTTGTGAAAGAACCCCCCACCCCCAGGTCTACCAGATAGACCAACCACCGGCCCCAGCGTCTGGAATCCAAAAGTGCTCCAACACTATAAGCCAGGAAGCTGTCCACATCCAACAGACGGGGTGGTTTCCAGCAGCTCCAGAGTGGATTAACGCTGTAACAGAAAAAGATTGTGAACACCTGAAGAGCGTGATGTCTATGAGCAACTGTCTGTTTTCAAGTGGTAAAAGAATCTTATTACTTACCTCCAACACCCCAGGAAAGCCAGGATGTAGAGGACAGGAAGCAGGCATGTGGCCAACCTGTCCACAGTAGAGACAGAGCCATTTTGTAGTCTCCACTGCCTCTCCTCCACAGTTAGGTGTGCCAGTCCGACTTATATAGGTTCAGACCCAGAGGTAGGTGGTAAACTGGCTCACAGAAACATTTCTCTTCTGGGGTATTCTCCTTTCACTTAGACAACTAAAGCAATTGATGACTGAATAAACTAGTCTTGAGAGTGTGCATCCCCATGACAGACCAATTCAGCCAGGAGATCATGATGAAGCCCTCTTCAATACATGGTCAAAAGTGCTGGTTCAGTCCAGCAGCTCTCTGCAGCCAATGTCCTGATTTCTAAAGCACATGCCGCAGCAGTCCTTGAGCCCTGTCTGAGATCACATAGTAAGGAGCCTCTCTCCACCCAGCACCAGGGTGATCAAACATTGCTTTAAAAAAAGACAACAAAACAACAAAAACATCAAAGGATGGATTTCTGCTCTAAAAAAGGGTTATGGGGATTTCTAAAATCTGGGCTGCAAACTTTCCATGCAGACTTGTCCACCCAGAATGTGTAGAAGTTACATTTATTACTGTTCACTTACACCCCTGCTCTTAGTGCACTTATGTGACATCACTGTACTTGAATGCCTGAAATTCTTCCCACAATCTGAGCAGTAATACGGCTTCTCTCCTGTGTGAATGCGCTGGTGCTCTCGGAGAGTACCCTGACGATTAAAACTCTTTCCACACTCTGAGCAGTGATACGGCTTCTCTCCTGTGTGAATGCGCTGGTGTCGCTGGAGTAGACTCTGACGATTAAAACTCTTTCCACAATCTGAGCAGTGATACGGCTTTTTTCCTGAGTGAATGCGCTGGTGTTGCCGGAGAGTACTATGATGGCTAAAAGTCTTTTCACACTCTGAACAGTAATACGGTTTCTCTCCTGTGTGAATGCGCTGGTGATGTCGGAGATGACTCTGACGATTAAAACTCTTTCCACACTCTGAGCAGTGATATGGCTTTTGTCCTGTGTGAATGCGCTGGTGTGTTTTGAGATTACTCTGACAATTAAAGCTCCTCCCACACCATGAGCAGTGAAATGGTTTCTCTCCGGTGTGAATGCGCTGGTGTCGTTCGAGAGAACTCTCAAAAGTAAAACTTTTTCCACACTCAGAACAGTGGTGATTTCTTTTTTTTATGCTTTTCTGTGGTTCTTTGTCAGATGTGCTCATGTGGAGGGTATCGGATGAGCTTTGCTGTGTACCGGAACAACTTCTGGAAGCCATATTCTTAGGCTTAACAGCAGTTTACCATTCCTCTTGGTAAACTGTCTCGACGTGTGTATGGAAGGTGCAGAAAAGTGCAGAAGACGACATATATTCCTGGAAGAAAAAGTAAGAAAATATAAACTCAAAGTAGTTTGATCCAAATCACCACTTACATCAACTGACAGAAAGTGAAAAGATAGGATAAATTTCCAATTGATGTTGAAAACCCAAACACCAATCACCCAAACTCTTCAAATAGACTTTTAGAATACTGAAGTCATGTCTCCATACCTGTATTGGAAAATATAGGATTAATCTGGATATTTCATTGGCAAAATACTTTGGATTTTTCAAAGACTATCTAGTGTTACTGGATCTTCTGCTTTACAAGGTTGATAAAGAACCAAATACAAATTTAACTGTATGCATTTTTTGTTAAGGTCTCATAGGCTTATTTGACTTATTAGGCTAAAATTTCAGACAACAATTTATTATGAGATTTTTCAATACTTATGCAAAAGTTAATGATCCAAATTGCAAAGTTATTTGGAATGAGTCCAAGAATCAGTCATAACTGATATTGATCAGTGCTAATTAATACTGTGCTATAGTGTCACCATCAGGCCAATGAATGTCATTTTTTTCTTGGCTGAATCATTTAAGACCCACTGTGCCTTGATGCCAAATTTGGTGTTTCTGGGCCTTAAGGTCTTTAATCCACATTTTGTTTAAACTGAGAAAAAGAATGGGTGCTTATGTTGCTTGGACCCCTAAATATAGCCAAAAGCGGTGTTCAGTGGCGTCCAAGCAATTTTGAGCATTTTTTTAAAATAATGGTGCATTATAAAGAAATTGATATCTGTCTCTTATGTACACATGGGCTGGCTCAGGTTAAAAGGCTTTGATATTACACTTATGACTACAATGACATTTAACCCACACTGATTAAGTAATGTGTTGCAGGGTTCAGGCACAGGTCGAGTAACACAAGGTTAATTCAGGTTATATTTAATTGTGGGAGCAGATATCCAAGCGTTGTTAGGACAACCAATGTGTTAAACAGGTAATATAATTATGATAATGGGGTGAAATGTGATGAACACTGAATTAAATTAAATTGATTGCCCTTGAAAATGTCACTAAAATCATATTCACACCACACTGATGGACTGTTAAGGTTTACACAAAGGAACTTATGCAGAGTTGTCTTACATAGACAGTGAACACATACGCTGAAATTTAACTCATGCACCTCATATCCGTCTTATAAATGTAGGTGGAAACCATACACTGTTTTGTTTACAAATTGTTCTAAAACTAGAAGTATTTTTGTTACTTGTTATTTTAAAAACTGCTGTTTTCTCACCAAATCTGTACAAATAGTTCTACCCATCTTGGATAATGTAGAATATCAGTCACTA
Organism: Semaprochilodus insignis; assembly: GCA_034552555.1. NCBI lineage: Eukaryota > Metazoa > Chordata > Actinopteri > Characiformes > Prochilodontidae > Semaprochilodus > Semaprochilodus insignis. The sequence goes on from CM067499.1 coordinate 6,625,105, forward strand.
TTTCTACATTCATTACAGATACACCTTCAACATGGCATCACCTCTCATACACACTGTTTATAAGTGAATGATTGATAAGATCTGCTTTATGTGTTCAAACTGACAATGGAGCAGATAGTCATGTACATAAAGGATCATCTCTACAGTTAGACTAAAAATGAAGGAGTTGACTTGATAACATTAGCACACAAAAGAACAGAGGCACATCAGATAAAGTCTTGATCTAAAGAACATGTATTTGATGTATCTGGAACTAACTTGGTAAATGAATCAGAATCAAACTGCTCTGTTTATCAAACCCAACTAGGAAAACATTCCCAACCAAATATTCTGGTCCAGCAGCAGCAGCAACAGCAGCAGCAGCAGCTCACATTACTCAGCTCTGGTCTGAATGAAGCTGCTTCTGTGTGTCTAATCTATTTTAAACCCATCAGATCTTATTCTCAGAACTCAGATGTGTCTCCAGCTGTTTGTCTCAGAGTGAATGAAGAACAATGTCGGACAGCTTCCTAAGAACTTGGAAATGATCATCATCTACACTACATAATATCAATAACAGATTCAGAAAATCCAGAGAATCTTTGTATGCACGGGACAAGAACCAGAACTAACACTGGATGGTTGTGATCTTCAGTCATTAACAATAACCCCCACGAGTCAGGAGTGCAGTCACTGCACTGAAATGCTTTTTGGAAATCATGGATCCTCCAGGATAAAGAGGAGAGAAACCATCCGGTTTGTTATCAGCACATAATTCAAAACCCAAAATCTGTGACTGTGTGTGTGTATTGTTTATAAGTGATTGATAAGATCTGTTTATGTATTCAAACTGACAATGGAGCAAATAGTCATGTACATAAAGGATCATCTCTACAGTTAGTCTGAAAATGAAGGAGCTGAGTTGATAACATTAGGACACAAAAGAACAGAAGCACATCAGATATACCAACAATCACAAACCTTGTTCCAAAATTTGGCAGGAAAGCAAAAAGCAGCACTTTAATCCACTAGATAAGATAATCACTACTACAATAAATTAACTGACCTAAATTTTCAGACAACATATATACTATAAATCATGAATAAAATTGATCTGTTTATCAAACCCAACTAGGAAAACATTCCCAAACAAATATTCTGGTCCAGCAGCAGCTCACATTACTCAGCTCTGGTATGAATGAAGCTGCTTCTATGTGTCTAATCTATTTTAAACCCATCAGATCTTATTCTCAGAACTCAGATGTGTCTCCAGCTGTTTGTCTCAGAGTGAATGAAGAACAATGAGTGTTAAAGTGTCGGACAGCTTCCTACCTTCAATAGTTCATCTCTGGTTTCTGCTCCTCCAACAACACTGTCTGAGCGCGGAGGAGGCGTGGACTGCTGACCACAACACGATCTTCTGCTTCTCCACTTTAGTGTACTTGGAGAAAGTTAGCTACTGGAGCAGCGCCACCACCTGGCCTGGGGCGGCTTCACGCGGCTACCACGCGGTCACGAAAACAGGTTGAACGATCGTTACTTTAAATCCCACCCTTATTCAGTCAAGCCCCGCCTCCAGTGCGCTGGTTGATATTCAGATTATTTTAGAATATCGGCTCACCTAATGTGATCAACACATCAAGAAAATATACGTCCATTGAGCAATATGTATCTCATAAACAACCTCATGAAAATTGCAATACGAAATTCAAATGTGCAAAAAACACTGATGGCACTCTCCTTATGTATATTGGTATATATGTATATATGTTAATATTTAAATATAATTGAAGTTATTAAAATGGGTAATGGTTGTGAATGTAGCTTAAAATAAGAATCATAACCACAGTGTTGTAGGCTGGAGGTAAATGAATATTTGTTGTGTCACTGATTGGTGAGCACACTTGGCTAGCTAGATACATGTTATTTGTTCTTTCTCTGCTGCACTCGGATAAAGTGTATTGGAATTTCCCTCTCAACACCTAGAAAATCTCACTGAACGTCTCCCTCTGCAACCTACCTTCATGTATTTGTGTCATTATGTAACAACATGGACTAGTCCATTATAGTCATGGTGGAGGGAGGCTACAATGAAATTCTGAAAAATAATTTTTACATAATTATTTATTAAATGTATACATATATTTCAAAATAGATTATTCAAAACCAACACGTACAGAGTATCTAATTTGTCACCAGTCACATTCATTTAAAGGATTACATAATACATTTACATGACTAAATCGTAAAATGCCCATATAACATCAGAGTTTAAAATAACATGTTGAAGTTTAACTACTAGATTCCCCGACAACAACGCTACAGCCAGTATCTTCTCCTCTGTTATGTCCTGTTCAGAGCAGAAAGTCAGTTTGCGTTTTGGCCTGTGGGAGAAGAAGACCCACCAGACTCTGTTAACACCACCATGCAGGACACAGTACCTTCACCTGGGCTTGTGAGGACTGGAAACACGTGGCAGTTGTCAACAAGGCACTGTGCAGGCTGGTGGTGGGTCCACACTGGTATGGGGTGTGTTCTCATGGTATTGGTTGTGTCCACTGGTCCACCTTAACACATAATTGACCAGTGCCTGCTACGTTTCACTGCTTGGTGACCATTTACAGTCCATCCTTGACTTCATATCCCTCCACAACAATGGAAAATTCCAGCAGGATAATGCAGCATGCCATCAGGCCCAAGTTGCAACACCACTTCATAATCAAATTATATACAGAGATCCCAGTATTTTTTTTGTATGTCAGTATATAATAGATGAGAATATGATCAATTTATTATTATACATTATTGCTATGCAATGTATATACTGTATATTGTTAATATTAACATTTTTTTTTTATACTCACACATTAAAAACCAAAAGGTTTTGCTCAAAGTTATTGGATGATTATTATAATTTTTTTTAAACATGGGCTATAAACATGACCACCTGCAGACATTTACAGAATGTGTTAAGATTACACTCATTACTGTCCATTTACACCACTGCTCTTGGTGCACTTGTGTGTCATCATAGTAATGGAATGCCTGAAACTCTTTCCACACAATGAGCAGTAATACGGCTTCTCTCCTGTGTGGATGTGCTGGAGCATTTTGAGATGATTCTGAAGATTAAAATTCCTCACACTCCGAGTCCTGATCTGGCTTCTCTCCTGTGTGAGTGCGCTGATGTCGTTGGAGAGTATTCTGACGATTAAAACTCTTCCCGCACTCGGAGCACTGATACGGCTTCTCTCCTGTGTGAATTCGCTGGTGTCCCTGGAGAGTACTCTGCTGAGTGAAACTCTTTCCACACTCCGAGCAGTAATACGGCTTGTCTCCTGAGTGAATGCGCTGGTGTTGTTGAAGAGAACTCTGACGATTAAAACTCCTTCCACACTCTGAGCAGTGATACGGCTTCTCTGCTGTGTGAATGCGCTGGTGTCCCAGGAGAGAACTCTGCTGATTAAAACTCTTCCCACACTCTGAGCACTGATACGGCTTCTCTCCTGTATGAATGCGTTGGTGTCCTTGGAGAGAACTCTGCTGGTTAAAACTCTTCCCACACTCTGAGCACTGGTACGGCTTCTCTCCTGTGTGAATGAGCTGGTGTCGTTGGAGCGAACTCTGCTGAGTAAAACTCTTCCCACATGCTGAGCAGTGATATGGTTTGACTGCTCTGTGCATGAACTGGTGTTGTTGGAGATGACTCCACTGAATGAAACTCTTCCCACACTCTGAGCACAGATATGACTTCTCTCCTGTGTGGATGCGCTGGTGTTGTTGGAGAGTACTCCGTTGAGCAAAATTCTTCCCACACTCTGAGCAGTGATATGGCTTCTCTCCACTGTGACAGTTCTGGTGTTCTTGAAAAGAACTGCGATTACTAAAACTCCTTCCACACTCTGAGCAGTGATAGGGCATCTCTCCTGTGTGAATGCGCTGGTGTCTTTTGAGAGAACTTTGTCGAGTAAAACTCTTTCCACACTCAAAACAGTAGAAGGTTCTCTCTTTGCTGCGGTTCTGTGTTTCTCTGTGAGATGTGTTCATATGAAGGATCCCAGACGACATATTACCATAATAAACTTGTTTGGGCAGTTTAACATTCCTCTTGGTAAAGAGTCTTTACGCATATATGGAAACACATTTGGGTAGGAACGTGCAGGAGAAGACTTGAAACTGGAAATCGTTTGTCCCTGGAAGAAAAAAAGAAAGAACTAAACTCAATGTGCAACAAAGGTAGTCTGATCCAAATAATTAATGCTCCCCTTACATCAACAAGCAGAATGGAATCTTCAAGCTTCCATCCAATGTGGAAAAATCTACCATCTAATCACCCAAACCCTTCAACCCCTTTCCATCTCACTGCCAAACACCTGCAGGAAGATTAGGCTGATGGATGAGCGGTGACGAACTGGCCTGCTGTACAAGCACCGTCACACAAACATCATCTATGTGAAAAAATGATCATCAAGGTAAGCTTACTCTAATCTTATCACAAATTTCAACATCTGAAGTCAGCAAAACAACTCTTATATAAACCACAGGCATTTTAGAATCTGTGAAAGTGCTGTGGTCTAATGAAACTGAACTCTTTTGCTTCCAATCACTATTGACTGAGAAGGTTTTTTGCGAAGTGTGGACCACGCTCATTGTGAGCTGAGGCCAGTCATGAGAACTTAAGAGAAACTTGAAGGTTGAAGTTATGGGTGGCTTCAGCTGATGCCATGGTCTGCCTAGGAGGACCAGCAGTCATAAGGTTGAATAGTGTGGTCTGTGAGACCCTGACAGGAAGCTGCACCAATTTTGAAAGAATGTCCCAAGAAATGCCGTATAGGGTAGCCACTGAGAGAGGACGTGACGAAGGTTAGTGTGAAAATTGTGGTATAACATGACAGATCCTGAATTCTGTGATGAAAAGTAGATTTGTAGGTTGAGCATTCAGGTCATGCCTCAGATCAATGTAATGTACCAGAGTTCATATGAACTGAGCAGCATTTTTAGCCTGGAAAAAGTAAAGAGGCGTGCTTTTTACTGAGTTAATCAGTTTTGCTCTATTTGATGTTAAATATTAGTGTATTTGTATTGAGGACAGTAGTCTGACAGAACGGGGTAAATGGAACAACTGTATGTGCATGTATTTGGTGCCATCTAGGACTGTGCGTTGTGACAACTAAAATGTCTTACTTAATAAGAAATGGACCTTTATGGCTGGTGACAGGGGTGGTATGAGGCATATACAGAATGAACTGAAGGTGAGAATCAGAGAGAGTAAGGAGGATCCACAAACGATGATCACCCTCTGCTGTCTTGAACTTCCCGTTTCATCAAGATTTTTGTATCACAACTGATGAGGTGAGAAGAGGGCTATAGAAACTGCATGCAGGAAAGGCAGTGGGCCCAGATAGTAGCAGTGCTAAAGTACCGAAGGGTTGTGCAGAACAACTGTGTGGTGGCCTGCAATATCTCTACAACCATAGCCTGTGATTACAAAGAGTGCTGGTGCTTTGGAAGACCTCCTATATTGTGCCTGTGCCAAAGACCAAGAATCCCAAGGAGCTCAATGACTACAGACCTGTAGCATTGACGTCCCATCTCATGAAGTCAAAGGAAAGGCTTGTGGTGCTTGGTCACCTCAGGTCACAGGTGGAAACAGCACTGGAACCCCTTCAGTCTGCCTACCAGCAGCACATGGGGGTTGAGGATGCTGTGATCTACCTGCTGCATAAGGCCTACTCACACCTGGAAAGGGCAGGGAGCACTGTCAGGGTCTTGTTCTTTGACTTTTCCAGTGCCTTCAACACTATCCAGCCACTTCTGTTTAGGGTTAAGCTGACTGCTGCGCCTTTGTGACCTGGAATCACTGACTACCTGACCAGCAGACCCCAGTTCGTGAGACTATGGAACTGTGTGTCAGAGCAGTACGGGTGTTCCTCAGGGGACTGTTCTTGCTCCCTTTCTTTTCATTTTTTACATCTCTGACTTCAGGTGTGCATCTAAGACATGTCATCTGCAAAAGTTCTCGGATGACACTGCTATAGTGGGATGCATTAGTGAAGGGGGAGCAAAGGCAGGGTAGACTGGTGCCAGTGCAACCATCTCGCAAGTACCTGGGGGCTCACCTGAGTGAGAAGTTGGGATGGGAAGTGAACATGGACAGAATGGACAGACCACGGGAAGGCTTTTGGTGTAGGAGGCAGGCTGCTGAGGATGTCGTAAGAGTCTGTAGTGTCCGATGCCATCTTTTACGCCATTGTGTGCAAAGGTAGCAGCACTTCAGCTCAACCAGATTATCCGGAAGGCGTCAGTACTGGGGAGGAAACTGGACACAGTGGAAATGGTGGCAGATAGACGGATGTTGGCAAAGGTGTCAGCAATCATGAGGAACCCCTCTCACATTTACATTTAAGGCATTTAGCAGACGCTCTTATCCAGAGCGACTTACAACCGTGCTTAGTGTTCCATTGGATAATATTCCAGCTAGTACAGGAAGTTCAGAGCCTAAAACTCACCATGAGCTCAGACACTGCCCGAACAGGGGGCCAGTGCTGATACCTAGATAGATTGATACACACATATAGAGCAAAAAGAGCACTACCTGGCAACCCCAGCCCAGTGCTCACACCTATAGAAAAGAAAAGGTCATTATAAGTGCAATATAAGTGCCACCCACTCCAGAGCGCACTACAGGGACAGAGGAGCACACTGAGCAGCAGACTGCTTCTTCTCTACTGCAGGAAGGAGCGCTTCTGCAGGTCGTTTACCCCTGCAGCCATTTGACTCTACAATTCTGTGCTCTAATCCATTCACCTGTGCTCTAATCACCTGTTCTTCCATCCGCATGGAACTCTTCTACGATGTTCTCTGCAATAGTACTAGTCACTTCAGTACCAACTAAAGCACTAATATAACTACCTCATCCCATATATCTACATATTGCACATCTGTGTTACATCTTGCTATACCTTGTACTTTGTAGCCATGTCTCCATTTTATTGTATCCTACTACATCTTGCTTATTTTATTTACTTTTATTTAATATTTTATTTATTCTTTATGTATACATACTCTGTTTTTGTAGCTTCTAAGTGTCTCACCGGTACGCACGCTGCCGTAAGACTAATTTCCCTTTGGGATCAATAAAGTGTTATCTTATCTTATGTGAACTCTGAACATCTGAAAAACAGAAGGTGGCCAGTAAGAAAATGGCTTGGAGTGGAAGGAGAAGATAATTGAGAAGTATCCTGTGCAGAATGCCTGTAAGCAGTATAATAAATGTCCAAGTGATTGGTGATTGCTGAGGTGTAAGGCAAGGTTCAGCTTTTGATTTTCTTGAAGAGAAATCTGAGAGTAATTTGAGAACAGGGTGAACCATTTAGGAGCTTTGTGAAAAAATTGATTGCAGCCAAATATCCTCTTAAGGTGGGGGAACAGATGGTTTAGCTGGTTGATACGAGAAAGACGGTGGTTATGGAGGTTGGTTGAAGGGAAGGCAATCGTGCAGGGTTTGGAAATTCTTGTGGAATTTCCAGCCTGACCAGTAGGTCAAAAGTGTTTGCGGGAAGGTGGCTGGAAGCACTGTATCCTGGGCATGAAACAGCCCCAAAAGATGCCAGAAACCCAGGTGGAGGAGAAGAACCTTAAAAGCAGAGGCGATATCTGTCTGCCAAACACAAGTGATGGCATGGCCCACAGTCACATACCAAAAGCGAGAGGTCGTAATTAGGTATAAGGCTGTTTATAGAGAGCTCGTCAAATCTTTGAGGGGCATAATAATAAGAATAACAATAAGGCACTTCTTCCCAAACGACTGCAAGAAACAAAACCAATGGGGTTGATCCTGTATTACCAGAATGGAGGAATAGGGACCAATCATGAAACTGTCAGAAACCTCTTTGATAACGTAGGGCTTGGACAGTGCAGAGACCAACCAGGTAATAGACAAATGAAGAATCTGTAAAGAGACGATGGGAGGGGATTGGGTTGAACAGTGGCATTTCAAACATTGGGGGTTGGACTCTTCTCGAGGGAGGTTTATATTTCTCTCTCTCTCTCTCTCTCTCTCGGACAGTGGTCCTTCCCTGGATTTCTGCACTTCTGTTGGGGCACCCCTTTCATCAGCATATGAAGCCTGAACGCAATCATGAACACTGCAAGAGTTGGTCAACCACAGGTTCATGGACGGAGCTGCCTCCCCCTTTCAATGTTATTTGGAGACTCAGACTTGGTGAGTTGGCCTCTCAGCGGGTCCAACTAGATTTTGGCACACACCCTTACATAGAATCATACTGTATGTTAAACATCAAGACTTAGGGGGCAGCGTGTCTTTGTAAGAGTTAGGACCAAGATGACTTAATTAGACCCTAGAGAGTTTGGTTGTTTGTTTTTCACATCAGTGACTCCTGGGCTTGTAATGTCACAAGTTGATCACAATGGTGATCTAGTTTCTCAGTCATGGTTTAGATATGTCTCTGGACTAATGCAAAAAGCAATGGATTAATATTGACTATTGACTAAACATTGAATTTAACAGGTTTGATTAGCCAAGCATACTGGGCAGTATGGATGGGAATGTAAGTTTATAACAATAATCATGCATTTAGTCAAGCAGTATTTTACATTTGCGTTTGAATAAGCCCTATTCAGCTAACAAAATTAATAATAGTGAAGGGATCAGGGATGAAATCTGAAACTATGTGCACTTTACCTTATCTAGCACTCCCAGCTTAACTCATTAACTGATTCAACATTGGATTGGGAGTGTTACAAGAGGGAAAGCACAGGAATATGCAGGCATGTGTTCTCCAGGACTGGGAACCCGACCAAACTCCTGAGCGTCTCTCTCTCTCTCTCTCTCTCTCTCTCTCTCTCTCTCTCTCTGTCTCTC